>CAOLHI010003835.1:0-149562 GCA_948474755.1 Ctenosaura bakeri | reverse complement strand
GGCTGGAAGACAAGGGGCCATTTCCACACTATGCTGTTACAGTGCTGTTTTTCCACTTTTAATGTCCTATGAAATCTTGGAGTTTGCAGTTTAGAGAGGGGCATTTAGAATTCTAGCCAGAGAACTCTTTGGCCTCAGTAAGCTGCAATCCCCAGAATTCGACAGGATGTATTGTTTGTATGTTCAATAAAGTATATTTTTTTAATAATTAAAAAATAATAATAAATCAGGAGCAAAGTAAAAAAAGAAAAAGAAAAAAAAGAAAGTGGAATAATAGCACTATAACAATATAGTGCGGAAATGGCCAGAGATTGGCCCCCTCCGAATCACATGACCTAATGCTCAGGTAGGCTGGTATTGCAGCCTGGATGGTGCCCTTGGATCACAGAACACAGTCTGCAGTAGTCACTCTTTCTCCGAACTCAGACTACATGCAATCTCATGTTACCTATGCAGAGCTATGGAGTATCATTGCCTTGTCATGCGTTATGCTGAATTATTCCATCTTTTCATTTCCTGAATCAAATGTCTCTTAAACTTTTAAGATTTCCTTAAATCTAATTTTTAAAAGTAGGTTTTAAAATACACACTGAATTATGGCAGAGGCTCACATATTCTTATTGCTTTGTGAGTGGCCAGTGCTATACATTTGACCTGTCCAACTTAGTATCCTGCAGATGATGTTGCACTACAACCCTCATCATGCCCAGATAGCTTGGCCTGTGGTCAGAGATGGTGGGAACTATAAGCAATGTATTTATAACTGTAACTGGAAAAATGGCTAATGTGACTAACATTTTCATGGGGGAAACTGCTGCCTGGGCATGGATGGGCTGTCCACTGATTTTCATTTTTTCTGTTAAAGTCACCCTCCACATCCATGGGTTTAACATTTGCGGATTTGATTATTCACAGATGATTTGCCACCGCCTTCACTGCTGCCCTGAAGCATTTTTTATAGGGACTTATAAATCTCACCTCACATTTGCCCTTTCTTGGCAAGCCTCGCAAGACTGAGACTGCAAGAGATGACAAAGACAAGGAGAGGCTTGTAAGTCCCTATTAAAAATGGCATAGGGTAGCAGTGGAGTCAGCAGCAAGCCCCACCAGCTGCCTGCTTCTGCCATGCAAAGGAATTCTGCCTCCTCAAAGGTAACACTGGATGACTGGTGTGGCTCCCCATCATGGTCTATAGATAGTTGCAGTTTTTCCACCTTTGTGGAGGTCCAGCCCCCCTTCCCCTGATGGACATGAGGGGATGACACCACTGTGTGGAGCAGGTTGGCTCTTCTGGATCATATAGCCCTCCAGAAGTTGTTGGACTGCAGCTGCAGCCCAAATAGTCTGTTGTAAGGTGTGCTAGGAGTTATAGTTCAATAAGGTCTGGACAGCCTCATGATTCTCAGCCATCTCCTAAGAGGAAGATTGTTCCCATTTCAGTAGTTGGTCCTACCATATCCGAAGCAAACCTAACATCTGTTCTCTCATGACTGAACCTTATGACTGAACCTAATGAACCTTATGATTCACTGCAGGCTTTTAGCCATTTCACATTTGAACGCTCAGGACACCAGCTTATTGTCGTGGACATCCAGGGAGTTGGAGACCTTTACACCGACCCTCAGATTCACACAGAGAGCGGCACAGACTTCGGAGATGGCAACCTTGGTAAAAGCTGACCTCTCAAATCATAACCGTAATGACTAGTTGGAAGAATAGGGCTAGCTTGCAGACAAAGGCCACGGTTCAGGCAACCACTGCTAAGGGTGTTTTGATAATTTTTCTTTCTACATACACATAGGGGTTATGGCATACTTTTTAAAGAAAAAAGTATATAAAAAGTATTGTCGTTCTTCACTCTCCTCTGTCCTACTGTCCTCTGTTAGAAAGAGAATGAATTGGAGTAATCTGTTAAAGCAGTTCTTTAATAAGTTACTTTAGTCTTTCCTAACTAGTTGCCTCCACACATATTGGAGAACAACTTCCATACATTCCCAGTTGGGGGAGATGGGTGTTGTAGTATATTACATACATACGGTATGCTGGACAGGAGGTAGCAATTCTGTCACTAATTCATACAAATATATGTATGCCGTTCTTTGTGGCTGAGGAGCAGTAGAAGGACTCAAAAAATAAAATATTTATTTTCTTTTTGAGTCCTGATCTGACGCAGGGGTGAGGGGAACAAGACAGCATTTACACTCTGTGAATTCTTTTGTTAAATCAGCATGGTGCAAAAATTAATAAACCTCCTGCTATGACTTTGTGTCATAGCAGGAGGTTTATTAATTTCAAAACACTATCCAATATAGAAGGGGCAGGAAAGTCTTAACAGCATGAGCATAGTTAGAATTGTCAGGTGTTTTTCCCAAGATTAATTTTCAGCCAGGGCTTGTTGTGATCTTTCATAAGAGAGCACACACAAAAAAAGTAGCAGTTGCCATCACTACGACTTAAGCTTGAAGCTGTTTAGGTTCAGACTGAAAGTACCATTGGAAGGACCATGATCAGATCTCCTGCTGTTTCCTTACAAGTCTAGTAGTCGTAGCTACAGTAAAATGCATATCTGATTGGGACCGTGGTGCTGGGATGGTGATATGCACATTCTTTTGTCATTGCCCCCTTTAAAATCTCTTTTCTCCCAGCAGCTGCTGTTTAACTTGTCAGAAAAGATGTACTAGTTCCTATGGAACAAATAACAGTTGTGGAAGGATAAAGTTTTGTTTTTGTTTTTTAACTGAGAAAATGTCATAGGGGAAGAGCTAAATCCTCCCCCAATACAGACACCAGAATTGCAGTTCTGATAAGATTCACATATTTTCATGTTCCGTAGCTTTTGTCAAACTTCAGAAAAACAGGAGAGGATCTTAAAATGGATGTCTCCAACAAAATGTCTAGTTGTGTTCTTAGCAAGGTTGTTCTGGGTAAGAAGGGACATACAGGCCATTTCCGCACTACACTGTTGTAATGCTATTATTCCACTTTCAACATCCTGTGGGATCCTGGGATTTGCAGTTTAGGGAAGGGCATTTAAAATTCTCAGCCAGAAAACGCTTTGGCCTCAAGAAACTACAAACCCCAGAATTCCACAGGATGTTGAAAGTGGAATAATAGCACTATAACAATGTCGTGCGGAAATGGCCACACACACCCCATCCTAGCAAAATGCACTTTGGTTTCCTAACTCAACTTGCTGTTTGGCTGACCACCACATAGCATTCTGGCTATTGGCTTAGCTGGATTCGATGGCTGATGGAAGAAGCAGCCATCCATTTTCCTATAGTGCCACATCTGGTGTTCCAGGACATTGAACATAAATCCAAATGATGGGTGACTTCCCAAAACCAGTCAGCAGATGGGCCCTCAACCAGCTGACAGGATGGGCCTTGCTGAGGCACTCGGACACCAACCGGTGTTCATGGATGCCAAGTGTTGGCACAGATAAGTCCAGACAAATTATAACTTCCTGGTACAACATCCAGGAACTTAAATATTGGTTAAGTGGGCTGACACTCCCTCTAACTTAATGTTTGCACACAGGCTCCAGTGGAAACAATGGACAAATATAGATGGCTTCATTTTTTTAGTGTTGCAACACACATACACACAATTGGAAGAAATATTACACATCCTCACATGTGTGCATCAAAACCTTGAAGATTTTTATATTACTAGCGTATATACCTGGCGTTGCCCAGGATTTTATTTTCTCATAGGTAATAATTGTTAGAAAGATTGGATATCCTGTATCTCTAATTCCCCAAACTGTCTTGTGCAGTAGCTGTAACTTTTTACTCATGTTCCCTAATCCAATCTGTATTCGGAATTATTAACATACAGAGGTTGGGTTCCTGGGGGAATACACTGCCCTCCTCCTTGCTGCTAGGCCTCATCTCCATAGCAGTTGGCCTATTCAGAGCTCTCTGGCTAAGAATTCTAAAGGCCCCTCCCTAAACTGCAAACCCTAGGATTCCATGGAATCTTTTTAGGCAGCCAATCATATGAGGTCTTTGCCTGTCACGGCCAATCATATGAAGTCTCTGCCTGCCTGACACAGACAAACAAACATAAAAACGTTGACTTTTATATATTAGATGGAGTGGATTATGTTGAGTATATGTCGGTGCCTCCTTTAGAGTAATGTGACCACACTGCCATTCACTACCTTCCTCCCACTCATGTTTGTATAGATTTTATATCGCCCTCTTCCATAAAAATTAGCAGGATGCAAAGATCCTTGGAGCAGATGTGCATAGGGCAGCATAATCCTTTCCAGAGATGACTGTTTGCTTTCAGAACTACAGAAAGTTTTTTTATGAGTTTTTTCACAGCGCTGGATAAACATATATTATGCATGTGACTGCAGTATTTTCAAATTTTAAAAAAGACCTGGGAGCAGTGACAGGAATGGTCGTATCCGAACAGATTCACAGGAAAGATTTAGGACTTTGCATATTGAATTCTTCATGGGCTTCTTTTGCTATCACCCAGGTGTACGGGGAATGGCTTTATTCTTTCATTCGCACTCCTGTAACAAGATTTGCAAGAGCATGGGACTGACACCATTTGATCTCTCCACCAAAGAGAAAGATGCCTTATTTCAAAGTAACAAATTGCTTGTAAGTGCTTTTCTGTCTCTAGATCAAAGGAAAACATGTAATGTAATCAATAACACTTAACATTTATGTGTCTTTATAAAGTGCTTAAAGCACGTGGTATAATTTGGTTACCTTCAGACGATTGTATTGTGTTCTTAGGATGAGAAATGAAGGAGCCTGAACATGCAAGGCCTTTCTGTGAATGAGTGGACACAAAAAGATGTCTTCTGTTAACTATAGGTTTTTGCTGGGAAACTATGATTAACAGCTTTGGACCAAACCAGAATGTGAAATAGAGGCCATTTGCACACCTCACTGGCCATTTCCGCACGAGGCTGTTATAGTGCTATGATTCCACTTTCAACATCCTATGGAATCCTGGGGTTTGCAGTTTCGGGAGGGGCCGGCTGGCCCCTCCCAAAACTGCAAACCCCAGGATTCCATAGGATGTTGAAAGTGGAATCATAGCGCTATAACAGCCTCGTGCAGAAATGGCTACTGTTATAGTGGTATTATTCCACTTTCAACATCCTGTGGAATTCTGGGATTTGTAGTTTCCTGAGGCTAAAGATCTCTTTGGCTGAGAATTCTAAAGGCCCCTCCCTAAACTGCAAACCCCAGAATTCCATAGGATGTTGAAAGTGGAATCATAGCACTATAACAGGGTAGTGCAGAAATGGCCTATGGTTTTGACGTTGGCTTAATATTCTGCCATTTCTCAATCTGGTAACTGTAGTTTCAGATTTTGGGTGTAAGAGTGTACTAGTTACTGTATATACTCATGTATACATTACCCCAAAAAACTGAATTGACTTATCCACAGGTCAAGGTAAGTACTACACCTTAACTCTTATCACAAAAGGAACCATCCCCTTCTCTGAGTAAAGAACCATCTTTTTCTCTGAATAAAGTGGCAAAAGGTGAAGAACCGGAAGAACCTAAAAGAAGCACCAACCCTCTCTACTCTCTCCACCATGATGCCACTTCTGCTCTTTTTGAACGCCTGGGGGAAAAATGCCGCTTCCCCTCAAAGCAGTGCCAAGAGAGTAGAGGGGGCCGGTCCTTCTTTTAGGTTCTCTTGGGACATGTTAAGCTCTTATGTTTCACCATCCTACTTAGAGAAGTTGATGGTCCCTTATATGAAAAGAGTTAGTACTGTACCTTAACTTTTCTTAAAGAGGGCAGAAGAAGATTTATCCCCTTCTTTGAGTGGAGTGGCGAAATGCCTTTTGGAATGCCCGGGGTGGGAAAATGTTAGTAGTAGCAGGCCTCCTGTGGTGTGCTTCTGTTTTCCCCTTGTGGAATGACCCTTGATTTATCTACAGATCATATCAGAATGAATACTTTTAGCCCCAAAACCTGTCTTCGATTTATACATGAGGTCAGCTTATAGACATCTATATACGATAATTGAAGATTGCCTGATTGGTTTGCTCCTGTTGTGAAAGATAGAGCAAACATTTTTTTTTAAATGTAACTTGGTTTATTAAGCTGACATAGCATCATTCAGGGCAGCCCAAATTTCTGTGATGACTACATTGGCTTCATTTGGACAACAAGGGAACACTATGAGAGTAGGAATTCATTGCTGGTATACTATAGTAAATGAATTTTAGAATGTTCTCTTTGAGTTGTTCCAGTATTTGTTTAAATGTTGTGGCCAAAATCCAGTAGTATGTTTCAGTACCCAACACTAGCAGAATTGGGGCTTACTTTTTTTTATTATTATTATTATTATTTATTTGTATCCCGCCTCTCCATATGGATCGAGGCAGCGAACAACTTACAACTTACTTCCCACTTTGGCCCTCCGTAGAACCAAAAATCTACTCCAGAGGCTTTGCCAGCTACCTCCAAAGCAGATTTTGAGAGTACATCGAGAACTGAAGGGGGAAATCACCAATTTTGCCATAAGCAACAAGAACTTGCAAAAATACATCATTGGATCCTGGCCGTAGGCTTGTTTCAAACATCTGTGTGTTACATAATGATTTATGTAATGATGAAATAATGTAGTTATGTTATATAATAGATTTAGAAAGCTATTTGGGATGAAGTTTTCTTTTATCTTTTTGAATGACTGTGTATTATATTCTTCCCCCCAAAATGATGTTCAGCTGATTTAAAAAAGACAACTACATTAAAAAAAACACACACAACTTTTAAGCAACTAAAAGGATGTACCTGATTAAACAGACAGTGGTTGTTGTTTTTTAAAGGATTTTAATACAAGTATTTATAAAAAGTGCAACGGGAAGGATGCATTTTGCTTCAGACCTAATGCTAATTAATTGACTTAAAAATTGTGGGAGTAATTGAGTAGGATTTTTTTAATTTAGTTATATCCCTATTAATAATATTTTAACTGCAGCTATTTAGAGTGACATTTTCCCTGGCCATTTAAAATTAAGAAGAGATAATCAGTGGAACAATTCAGTGAGAGCAATTGAGCCTTTGGTACAATTCCTGACTGTTAGCCATGTTGGTTGGTGCTTCTGGGAGTTTGTCCAAAACATCTGGAGGACCAAAGGTTTCCCACTCAGACATACATCCATACCAAACATAGCCAGGGTCCAGTTCCAAAATAAGAATAAAATATGATTCAGCTCTACATAAATGACCTAGAGCAAGCCTTGAGCTTTTCCCTGTCCTCTGGCGTAGCTGCAAGAAGAAGACTGGAAATATCTCCTTGGTCATTTATGCTAATCATAGTGGAAGTCATTACTCCCTTTCCTTTAAAATAGTGCTGATCCAGATTTGCTGCAATGAAAACTTTACTCACATTGCAAATTGGTGTGGTGGAGTCTGATATGGATTCAGGCTACAGCAGGAACAAATGGGTAGAGTTTGCATGGCGGATCTTATTTAATTTTTTTAAAATTATACACTTGCAAATTACAAATGTGAAAATTAACTGCTACATAGGAATAAAGTCACAGCTTGTTGAGGGCATGTATAGAATATACATGCTATTTGTAAGTTGTTCGCCGCCTCGATCCATATGGAGAGGCGGGATACAAATAAATAAATAAAATAAATTTAGTGTAGCCATTAGGGTCTGTTTCTGATGGTAGCTGTTATGTGTTTCCTGTGTGTTCTCTTGTTTACAAATGAAGGCGGGAAGCTGCAAGAGACAGACTAACTCCAAGAAGTATATCAGACCATCTGTGCTTGGACTGGGTTATTGAAAGGTAGTTTGTGTCTCAAAATGCAATGAAAAAAACTCACAGTCCTGAGTACCAGGATGTTCAGTGTGAGCTAGTGTATTGTACTAGCTAGAGTGTGGGACTGGGCCTTCAGAGATCCAAGTGTACATGTCCACTGAATCATGAAACTCATTGATTGACCTTGGATCCAGTGATGTGAGTTTTCTGGAAAATTTTCCATGCTGGAAATAACATGATACTTGGGCTCTTCTTACCCTTGACATCTGCATCTGCCACTTCCAGTTCATGCAAAGTGCCATCTGAAATGATGGCAACCTGAATGTGGGCGTGCTAAAATGTCTGCATGTTCATTGCCCCCACTGAATATAATTGGGTGCAAGAATTTGCAGTTTCTACTGCTCACACGGGTTCCTGGAACAAAAACCCCACGTATATGGGGGGGTCCACTGTGTCTTAGTCAGCGCACTTGGTTTAAATGTTATATTCAAACACATTTGAAGCTTTGTATGGAAATAATTCTGTTGGAATATTCGTCATAATGTAAATCAAATAGCATATGTTTCCCTTCTGTTTAACAAAAAACAATGCACATGAAAGAACACTGTTTTCTGGGGCCCATATGTAAAGAGAGCTGTCTTATTATCAGCTGTTTAATTTTCTTTTGCAGAGTTATAACAGTAGAACTTCGAGCTTTATTCACTCACTCTCTGAACACCTTACCAGTTCCATTTCACACTAAGAAAAATTTGATTCAGTTCAATTCTCTTTCAGTAAAGCGTGGATGTGAGCCTGTAGGCACAGGCAACTTATCATATTTTGGTTTGGTTATTTGTACTTGTGGCTGACTGAGAAAGAAGAGATTTTGTGAAATAGAAATAAACTCAGCGGCGAGCTCATTTGCCAGTTTGTTCCTCTGAACACTAGGGACTGTCAGTGTTTGTCTCCTTAGAAGACTAGCTAAATGCTAAAGGCCTATATTGAACCCATCTGACAAGATTTATTACAGTGCAACTGCCCGGAAAAATTTTTAGATAGAAGAATATAATAATAACAATAATAACAATAATAACAATAATAACAATAACAATAACAATAATAATAATAATAATAATAATAATAATAATAATAATAATAATAATTATTTATTTGTATCCCACCTCTCCACAGGGATCGAGGCGGTGAACAACATAAAATATATTATACATTAAAAGACATTAAAAGGCATTAAAAACGTACCCAATCCTCCCCACCCACCAACCCACCTAAACCAATCCCTTAAAATACACAGCAATTAACAGTCCATCAATTACTGCTAGCAAGCAGCAAGGCATTAGATGGGAGGCGATGGAAATGCTAGTCTGGGAAGGCCTGTCGGAATATATCCCATGTCTCTGCTTGGGCTGGTCAGCCTGTCTGTGTGGCCTACCTTACAGGGTTATAGTAAAGATTGGGTGAGGAGGAAGAGAGCTATTCATGTTGCCTGGAGCTCATTGGAGGAAAGATGAGACAAATAGATAAAGTGATGTATGTTTCTTTGCTTCTGTTTGTCAAGGAATCTGCTAAGACTGTTGTGCGAGGCACAGAAGAAAAATGTGGTAGTAGCCGGGTTCGAACCATCTCGGGCAGTCGGCCTCCTCTGCTTTACCGATTGTCTGAAAATTCTGGAGACGAGAGCATGAGTGACGTGGCGTTTGACTCCTTGCCTTCGTCGCCGTCTTCAGCAACACCTCATAGCCAAAAAAATGAGAATCTTCGTAAGTGACCGTAGGATGTAGATCTTCTCACTAATTAGAAGGAGGGGTTCCAAGAGTTTTCTCTTTTGCTGGGCAAGATTGTAAGTTTTTGCTCTTGGCCTAATTTCAAAAGCCCCCTGAAAGCAGTTGGAAGTCCTTCAGGTACTAAAGGTACACTCTTGTTTTTAATAGTTAATGTGTTTTAGGGGGTTAGAAGGGTTGGTGGGTGGGGAGGATGGGTTAAATTTTAATGTTTTAATGTAACTGATATACTGCTGTAATGCCGCCTCGATCCATTAGGAGAGGCGGGATATAAATAATAATAATAATAATAATAATAATATTATTATTATTATTATTTATTATTATTATTATTATTATTATTATTAAAGAGACATTCCTTTCTGTGGAATAGGGACATTCCACAGAAACGAATGTCTCTCTAGTACCTGAAGTACGTTGGGACAGAAAGGGGACACCCATTACGGAACTTCCTCTCAGGGAAGAGTCTACCTTAGAGCCCTGGTGGCGCAGTGTTTAAATGCCACTACTGCAGCCACAACATTGTGAGTTTGATCCTGCAGGGCTCCAGGTTGAGGCAGCCTTCCATCCTTCAGTAGGTCGGTAAAATGGGTACCCAGCTTGTTGGGGACACTTAGCTAAAATACATGTAAACCACTTAGGGAGTGCTTTGCACTGATAAGTGGCATAGAAATGTAACTGCTATTGCTATATTACTATTCCTGAACTTTCTTGCCTTTATTCCAGGCACAAAGCTAAAGGTCTGGCTGTTGGTGGGGTTCTTTTTGCCTAAAGGAAAACCACATTTGTATGCGCAAGTACCAACTGGGTTGTGCCTCGGTTCTTTTAAGACACAATTAGTTTAATCCAGGTGCTTTGTGAACCAAAATCCCAGTGTTATTCCTAACCAATTAAAGTGCTAAGGAGTTAGTGGGAAAAAGAACTGAGGGAGAAAAGGATGTCAGGAGCACAATTGTATTCTGGGCAGAATTATGGCAGGCTTAATATTGCTTTGTGGAAACGCCTTCATGCTGGACTCTTATGCTGCTCTTTCTCTTGGCAAAAAGACCTGTTTCTAACAAATACAGTCTTCCATTTTTCCCCTCTAGACTGGCCTGTATTTAATGAAGTTGACAACTTGGTTCATCATGATCATGAAGGCCTTGATAATCAAAGGGTGAGTGTAAGTAAGTGTTTCTTCAAGGGGCAAATTAAAACTGTGCGAGTTGTGTGTGTGCCTTTTAAACATAGGGCATCCCCAGTTATGTGGAAAGTGTGGCATGAGAGTGCAGACAGATAAGGAGTGCAGAGATCTTACCATGGCCCTGATTTTGTTCCTTGCCCTTCTTTCTTAATGTTTCTTTCCAGTCACACCTCTCTTTCCATTATTGCAGAAGTTTGGTGCTAGACACACAAGAACAAAAGCATTAATGTCTGGTTTTAGCCTAATGTTCTCTTCCAAGTCACTGAAAGGTGTGGGCAACAGTGTAAAAATCTCTACTCTTAGTCCTTGCAATGTGAAATGCCACTGAACTCTCATACTTGAATCGGGTCGAAATATCTTACTTTCTAAAGAGGATTCATTGAAGTTTACAGCACTATAGCAGCAAGCAGGGGCCTTAATCTTCTACTCTTTCTCCCGGCCAAAATTAAAATTTTCTAATATTTACATACTGTTCTTCATTTCTCGCTATTTGTGTAACTAGCATTGTGAGCTGGTTTGATGATTCCCATTGTTGGATGTTTTTGTTTAATGCAAATATGGGCAACCTGTGGCCCTCCAGCTGTATGGGACTACAAACCACATCATCCCTAACCATTTGCCATACTGGCAATGGCTGATGGGAGTAGAAATCCAACAATATCTGGAAGGACTACTGGTTTCCTGCCCCAGTTTAAGGCATGCGAGAAATGAAGAACAGTATGTAAATATTAGAAAATTTTAATTTTGGCAGGGAGAAAGAGTAGAAGATTAAGGCCCCTGCTTGCTGCTATAGTTTAGGCATGAATCACAATTCAAGCCAAGGACTCTAAAAACGTGAAGATTTGGTAAACAAGGTACAAAGCTGTGACACAGCAGCCCTGGAAGGTCACAGCTTACTCTATCAAACAAAGATATCTGTTCTTGCCTTTCACATCAGGAGATGAAGGAAAGAACTGACCCTACATCGTTTTTTTTTCTTCCTAGGACTCTGAAAACGGAGGTGATAGCGGATACCCCAGTGAAAAGAGGAGTGAGCACGAAGACATGGATCACAAAGTAACGCCTTTTATTCCTGTTTGGACTTGCCTGTTTCCTTTCTTTACAATTTGTTTAGCATCCTTGAACTGTGAGCAGAATGAGTAGTAGATATCAGAAACCCCAGTGCTCCCTCAATTGTTTCAAAATTCATTTACATTTTTGAATAATAGTTAGCTAGTTAGTTAGTCATGGACTTCATGGGGAATACAGTCAGTGAAGGCTTTACAGAAAAGTGAGTTTCTTGTAATGATGCTCAACAAAGTTACTTTTGTTTTTTGTTTTTACGTTAACGTAGGGGCATTCCAATTGTAACCGAAGACATGAAAATGATGAAGACAGTTTGGGCAGTTCCGCAAGGGTAAATAAAGTAGAAATTCTCTGACTTGTGTTGATTGGCTCCTTAAGCCTTTTCTGTCACTCATCCAACTCACGCGTAGATGAAAGCTATTTCTCTTTGAGTTGCTGAATATTGTTTCTCATGACTTTCATCTCTTTCTCCTTCACTTTTTAATTGCCCCACTGCACAATTAGAGAACTCCTGTTGAAAATAAACCCTCTTCAACTACTAAAACCAGCCCCTGGAACAAACGGGTGATTCTGCATGAATTCCTCCATGGTGTTCTTGGCTTTATTTTCTTCCTGCTGATACACTTTGCTTTTGTTCTATTCTGCTGCTGTTTACATGGTCCAAATATTTCTCTCTAAAATACCCCAGGCCTTGGAGGGTGCTAGTATGTCTTGCCATTGCTGCCTTTTTCTTTTTTTTTTTAACACAAAACAAACAGTGTGGACTTCCATGTCATTACTGGGTATTTTATTTTTCTTTCAAATGTTTCATTATGTCACGTTCATTTATGATTTTCAACAATAGTTTTTAAAATCCAGTTCATTGTGAATGGGAGGAAAGATGAGTCTGTTGATCTGTGAAGTTCTCCTTAGTTGCAAACCTCTAGGAAAATAAATATGCTTTGTAAGAAGCTTCAACCTTAGCGTTCAAATTGAAATGCATGAGAATGCAGATCTATTTTGTTTAGTTCTCAAATCAGGAACAACTTGAAATGACAAAATTTGTCCTTGAAGTTCACTGGCAGTTTTGTTCCTCCTTGGAAGTCCCCATGTATCCATAGTTGCTGGAGGGGGCACCTTGGGATTATATTACTGATGTTTATTGCCAAGTTGCAGTTTGAGACTAGGCAAGGCCCACGAAGAGAACAGCATACTTTTATCCAGTCAGATTTTGCTGAGTGTCTGAAGTGCTTAATCAGAGAAAGTTTTAATCATTTTCCAGGATTGTTTTTAAGGCTCTAGTGCACCCAATGTAAGCATGTAGCTGCCTCAGGACTTTTTTCACATGCTTGCATATGCGTATGCGTAAGCACTTAGCTCAGTCAAAGCCTGGAAACTTGTCTTGACTTCTGCTGTGATTTTACTGTATTAACATGTGAAGCCAGTCTGTGTAAGGGAACAAATGCATGATTATTAAAGGCTCTTACTTTTTGAGCAAGCATGCAAATAATGTACTCTGAAGCAGGGTTGGACAGACTTTTGGATTGCAAGATGTACTAAACTCCCAGCATCCAGTGATGCTCTAGGCAAAAGACCTTCCTTTAGAATTGAAGAATTCTAATTCTTAATAAGTAACTCTAAGTCCACAGACAGCTGAGCAGGGAAACTCCCCTTCCCAGCCATCACCCACAGGGCTCCTGCACCTTTAATCATTGTGCAGAAGAGTTCTCATTGTGCAGAAGAGTATCAGCAGGTGGACCTTACGTAGACTGTATGTGGCGAAATTCAGCATCATGCACAGCTGTTAAAGGGGTAGAAGTCCTTCTTTCCTTCATATTTGGCCATGATCAGCTATTCATGATGGCCTAATTATTCTTAGAGTCCCAAATTACTGAAGCTATTAAAAATAGTAATGGTACTTTTGTAATAATACAACCTGATTCCCTTTGTTTTTTCTTCCTGGAGGAAGGAGTTTAGGTATCAAGAGAGCTGCACACCTGTATGTAGATAAGCCAAAATTCAGGATTTCAAGCATACAGTTTCACTCAGCACTTGGAAAACCATTGGCCAAGCTGGCTGGGGGATTCTGGGAGCTCTGAGCAAGGAGCTTTTTTCTAAATTTTTTCAGTCTTTTGCCCAGGCTCTAGAGGATGTTTTCTTCCCCATATGCATCTTACCTTGCTGATAAATAACCCTTGTCGCCTGTCTCGCTAGCCTTTTGCTGTGACCACGGAAGTGGTAACTAGGCATTTGTGAGTGTGACCTGCCTGTTTGCCAAAGCAACCAGAAAGTCTAGTTGTGGAGAGTGAGTTACAGCCAGGATGGGAACTGTGTGGCCTTCCAGATGGTGTAGAACTGCAGCTTTCAGCATTCTACACCTTTGATTATACTGGCAGGGATTGTTGGGGCTTAGTTCAACATCTGCAGGGCCACACAGTTACAGTGTGATCCTTTGTGTGTCTAATTTAGATTTAATCTCCACCGAGTCCAGGTTTATATGATTGCTGCCTGGAAGTTTATAAGTTTTGTTTTGATTCCTTTGTTACTAGCATACATTTGTTTTTTGGGGGAAAAATCGCTGCAGAGAAGCATAGCTTGAGAAGGCTTTCTTAATTCTGGATGGCAGTGTGGTGTTGATAGGATGGCACTTGTTCTTTCTTTCTTTTTCCTTTAAAATAATACTTTTCAAACCCAAGTCACCGATGCATTCGCCCTATTTTAGGTCAGTGTGGAGAAATGGAATCTCTACAACGCGGCCAGAGTTCACATTCACAGACCCTCCTGTGTTGCGGTGGAAGTGCAGAGGCTCAGTGCCTTGGAGCTTGAGAAGAAAATTGGGAAATCCATCCTTGGGAAGGTTTGAGCACCACAGTCTCTTGCATCTGGCAGGCTCCAACCATCTTCTGATTTGTTGACTTGCCCTCCAGAAAGGAATAAGGGTTCATATAAAGGGCTCATCGCTTTCCTTACACAGAAAAGAAGTTACCCTGTTCTCTGTTCACCCATTCATTCTTCATCTTGGTCAACAGTGCTTCTTGCCAGCACTTGGTCTTCAACTTTTGTGGAGTTCATGGTTTGCTAAGGACCACTGTAGAAATACTGCATAACCATTATTACCGCTCATGGAACTCATAACGCTTTTTAGGGGGTGGAGGACTTAGGTCTTAGAAAAAGCAGAGGAGGCAAGAGTGTGTAAAATGGTAGAGAAACAAACATACTCAACAGCAAAGAAGCAATACTGGCAGGGGAGGAGAGTCCACTGTGCAGTCCCCATTGGGTAGAGCTGTACCATGTTTTCTGTTGGAATGAGTTCATGAAGGAACAAAAGTCTGTTTGAGATGCTGCCTTGAGTCCCAGTTTTCAGGAAAAGGGAGGGTATAAATAAAGTTATGAAAGCCAGCACGCTGTAGTGGTTTGAGTGTTGGGCTATGACCCTTGAGACCAGGATTCAGTTCCCTGCTCAGCCATGGGCGCATCACACACTCTCAGCCCCAGAAAACCCCATAATACCTTTGCCTTAAGGTCACTATAAGTTGGAAACAACTTGAAGACACACAGCAGCAGCAACAACAACTAAAATTAATAAGCATATAATAATACTTGCAAGGCACACTCAGTAAGAGTGCTGCACTGTGCCAGTGGTCATCTTGAGCCCAAGTGGCAATGGAAAACAGTAGCACTACATCTGGCAGGAAGAGATGGAGAGAACTGCAGCAGATCTTACTATCAACTCTAGCAGCAGCAAAAATCTAGAAACTAAGCTTTCCTATTGCAGAGAGAAAGCTGACTATCTGTTCTTATGCTTGAAATCAGTGGCACCTAGTAAATCCATTTTGGTTCTTTGGTATTTTGTTTTGTTTTTGTCTGACTTTTTGGGGTTATCCAAAATACTGCATATCCTTATCAGCCTTTTGTAGTTTAACTTATTATATTAGTTACAGAGGATGTATGGTACAGCTCTACCCAATAGGAAGATAAGGGCTGCATGCTGAGATTTACCACCACAATTGTACTATCTGCTTCCACCACTTGGTGGAGTGTTCTTTTCTATTTAGTTTAACAAAAGCAACCTTTGTTCTCCTCTCCCTTGCCATAAGATTATCAATTCAGGATGCAGACATACAGTCAGAAACCAGAGAGTTGCTTTTATGAGACGGGGTGCCCCTGTGAATCAATCATACTGCCTTCTGCCTTTGCACTTCAAGTGACACCCACACCCGCTTCCAAGGCAACAACTGGTTTTTGTCATCCTTTTTGCCTCCCGCCACCCACTTCTGGTGGGAAGCCTTTTGTTGTTGTTTAAAGTGACATTTGTATGATGGGGGCATTTATATAATTGTACAATATCTGATTTTTTTAAAAAAATACCCCAAAACTGTGAAATCAGACCTTTTCTTTTTAATGCAAAAAGTTACTTGTGATGTCAGAAGCACCTAGTCAGTTAGGGCTGAGCACCAAGCCCCTCTTGATTTGAATGGAATTGAACTTGATCAGCCTAAACTCAGTCCTCAAGTGAGAAAGCTGTGGGTGCACTTGCCAGAGTGGAGTAACTCCTCTTTCTGTGTACAAACATACTTGCACTGGCTCCATCAAACTGAGTTAGTGTAAGTGTCCAAAAGGTGTTCCATTTTCTAATCTGCATGTGTAAAGCAAGTGTGTTCTCTAAAAAAATGCATAGTAGTTGAGAGTGAGATAGAAGACGTGGTTGGAGCCCAGTTCTACATCATTCTTGTCACAGCTGGAAGAGAAGAAACTTGGGGGAGAGGAACCTATGCTTAAATCTTCTTACCAGTCTACTTCTACAAGATATCTACAACACATCTACGGGAAAGAGCTCCTAAGTGTTTTAGGGAGCAAAGCCTAGTGCAGGGTTGGGGAACATTTGGTTGTCCAGAGACAAAGGTTTGTAATTTTCACAGTCCTTAAGTGGACAGATTGGGTTCCAGTTGGGCTGATGGGAATTGTTATCCAAAATAACTGAAGGGCCATACATTTTGCCCATAACCTACTTTGGAGATCTACTTTGGTGTTGTGCTATTGCTAAAACAGGTAGAGACCTGGACCAGAGTCCATCTAAAGCAGATATAAATAACAACAAAATAATTTTTTTAAAAAATCTTGTGGAGCTGGGTCCATACTTGGCTTTAAGATTTATCTTCATTTTAATCATTTTCTTCTCCAATTTCTTCTCCTCTCTCTCTCCTATAGGTTCATTTGGCCATGGTTCGATACCACGAAGCTGGCCGTTTCTGCGAAAAAGACCAGGAGTGGGATGAAGAATCAGCAATTTTCCACCTAGAGCATGCAGCTGACTGTGGCGAGCTGGAAGCCATTGTTGGGCTGGGACTCATGTACTCTCAGCTGCCACACCACATTCTTTCTGAGGTCGCACTAAAGGTAAGAGCAAGAACAAATATTGGGAAGCACCTACAATGATTCAGCAGAAAAAGAGGAGACTGGACTCCACATGCTAATAGATGGAGAAAATTTTATTCCTTTTGAAAAACAAGGAATAAAATTTTCTCCATCTATAAGCTCGTGGAGGCCAGCCTCCTTCTGTTCACACTAAAGGTAAGCAACACAGTGCTAAAGTTGATGGAGACTAGTTGTGAATCCTTGCAACCTTCTTTCTGTGCTTCTTCACTCATGTTCTTGCATGAAAGCAGAAACATATTACACAACTTTTTCATGCCCACTCGGAAGCACAGGACCAAGGGAGGTAATAATGCCATTATATTCTGTAATAATCTCACTGTATTCTGTGCTAGTAGGCCTCATCTGGAGTACTGCACTTTTTTAAATATCTAAAGGGCTGTCGCAGAGAGGAGGGAGCAGGTTTGTTCTCTAATGCCCTAGAAGGTAGGATCCAGACTAATGGTTTTAAGTTACAGGATGGTTGATTTCAATTGAACATCAGAAGAAATTTCTTGGCAGGAAGAGCAATTCAGCAGTTGAACCCACAAAGGTGGTGGCATCTTCTCTGAACATTTTCAGAAAGAGGCTGGACAGCTACCTGCTGGTGATGCTCTAGCTGGATTTCCCGCATTGAATGGGGGATAGGGCTCAATGGCTACGGGGCCCCTTCCAGCTCTGTGATTCTTGGATTCTATAATCCAGCCTGGTTGCCAGTTGTCTGATAGCTTTCCGAAGTTTGACACACAGTTGTTTTCTGGTCATGCCTGGAGATGGCAGGGATTGAACCATGAATTTTATCCATGCAAGGCAGCTACTCTGTCATTGAGCTGTGGGCCCTCTCCACCTTACACATTGTCTGCATGTCTAAAAATATGAAGGGCAAATAAGGCAAATGCATGTTTAACAAATGCATTTATTAATATACTCTTCAGGTAACACCATAAATGCAGAATCTTTTCCTGGCTACTTCCTACCTGTTCCTAGCATAGAACAGACTCTTCCTCTTCTCTGAATATTTTTGTGGTATGAACAGAAAGTGTGGTCATTGGATTACTTACATGGGTGAGGTTGAAGAGTAGTTACAGTTGGAAAAATGGCTCACTGACCCCCAAGCCCTGTGTACATGCCTGAAGATTTTGGAGCAGGGCCAGCTTGAAAGCAATGACAAATGAAAAAAATAAAGGTACATTTTGTCTGGCCATATTGTGGCCAGACAAAATATGTAAACTTCTGGTCATAGGGTGTCCTATGGACACCCACATGCCCCCATCAGCCTCCTAAGCCATGAATGCCCTACCATGAGAGATGGCCCTGCTTCTGGCAGAGTGTGGCAGCTGCGTGACCAAGTTTTTAGTTTGTTAGTTTAGTGCCAAGAGATGGGCTTATTGGATTTTCTGTCTCTGAGGCCAAAAAAAACTTGACTGGCTTTAGATCTAGGACAACATGACTTGGGTGAGTGGCTGGCATTATTTGCTGCTCTCCCTCAGGCAACAAAAATGTTTTTCTGCCAATCATAACTTGGCAGTGATCATAAACAACATTTCAGAAGATTAAGATGCCAAACAATAACCCCCTTGTACTAGTTCAGCCTTTTCCAACAAGAGGATGTGGGAAAGGGCTACTTTGCTTAATAAAAATAATCGTTTCTTCCTCCTGGTTTTTGTAGGACAGTGAGGAGAACAGAACCAAAGGATTTGATTATTTATGCAGAGCAGCAGCAGCTGGAGACCGGCCTTCCATGATCCTTGTTGCAAGAGCATATGATACCGGCCTAAACCTTGCTCCTGACAGGTATTAAATTACATTGTTAGGTATGCTGGACATTCCTTGGTTAGCCAGTTGGGTGGGGTTATATAAAGGAAATCATCCTTTAATGAAAGAGTGAAGAACCTTTTTTCTGTCAGGGACCACATTCCCTTCAGTAATATCTCCAGGGCTGCATGCTAGCAGTAGGCAGGGCTGTAGCCAACATTGGATGGGGCCGAGACTAAAAGCATAAGGGAGCAGGACCATCCTTCTGTCTCTTTCTTCTCCTCCCCATCCAAGAGGCTGCTTGGAGAGGGCAGAGCTCTCTTGACAGAGGTCTGAACTGATACCTTGCAATGGGGTTTTTGAAATTAGGCCAGGGATCACAGGTTACCCACCTTTACTTTAGTGCAGTGATTTCCAAATTCTAGTCCTCCAGATGTTTTGAACTTCAACTCCCAGAAGACCGAGCTGCCTTGGCCAATGATCAGAGATTCTGGGAGCTGAAGTCCAAAATACCTGGAAGACCAGAGTTTGGGAAACACTGCTTTAGTGTTAACCTGGAATTTCCAAGAGAGTGCACAAGAGTAGTTCTGGTGAAGGATATTAACCCATTTGATTTTCAATCTCTGTGGTTAGGGATGGAAGCTGAATGAATCTGTTAAGTACTTGTAAGTGCACATTTTTTTAAAATGATGAGTACTCTACGTAAGATGCCTGTTTTAATTAACTATCCATAACCCACCTGATGGAGATTTAGTTTAAACCAGTATTTCAAGGCTTGGCTCCTTCCAAGTTTTGTGGTGGTAGCTGAATGTCAAAATTCTATACTTTGCAAGCAGCTCTGAACAAAAGTCTTTCTCCAGTAATACAGGGATTTGTGGTCTCGCTTTCTGTGGTTTTGGTTACCTCCGGTCCAAAAATATTGACTGGGAAATACTGGCATCCAGGTGACGGCACCCACATGGCCTGCTCCGAGTCCTGTCCATATTTTGCCTGCCTGCTTGATGCTCCCTATTTTAACCATCCCTTCCACAACACAGCCAGAGGAAACCACCTTGGCATCACCAGAGATAGCCCTCTATCTTCGCAGAGACCACAGAGAGGCTTCATACTATCCAGTAGTACAGCGTTCAGCATTATCTGTGGTTTCAGGTGTCCATAAGGGGTCTTGGTGTGTATCCTCCATGGATAAGGGATTATTACAGTACTCCTGGAGTTTTTCATGATTGCTTTTTTTTCTTCAATTCCTCAGAGACCGAGACTGGAAGGAAGCCTTGCATTGGTATAACGCAGCATTAAACATGACTGATTATGACGAAGGAGGTGAATATGATGGAACACAGGATGAACCCCGCTATCTCCTCCTGGCAAGGGAGGCAGAGATGCTGATGACTGGAGGGTTTAATCTGGACAAGGATCCACAGAGATCAGGTATGGTGCTAGCTTGTAGTCATTCATCTGGAAAAGTTTGTGGGGTTAGGGGGAGCCTTGTTAATCTGTTGCAGCACAATCAGCAAATTGTCTTGTGACACCTTTAAGACAGAATCTTTATTTGGCATAAGCTTTCGTGGGCTGCATCCCAATTCATCAGATGTATCCAGAGTTGATTCATCTGAAAGGCACCTAAAAGTTTCCAGTTGTGAGAGTATTTAGAATGTGAGTTCTGTGTGCCAGTATAAGAATTTGCAAAATACTTCTTCTCCTCCAAAGTAGACAGACAGACAGACAGACACAGACATACAGAGAAAACCAGGATTTGGTTGGTTTTATGTTCTCTGATTCTTAGGTCTTCCCAAGAAGACCCAATGATACAATGGTCTTAGAGTTACCATGAGTTATAAATTTTTGTTGTGTGTCCCTTCAAATTGTTTCTGACTTATGGTGATCCTAAGGCAACTATATCATGGGGTTGTCTTATAGAATCATAGAGTTGGAAGAGACCCCAGAGGCCATCCAGTCCAACCCCCTGCTATGCAGGAACACCCATCAACATATTCCTGACAGATGGCCATCCAGCCACTGCTTAAAAACCTCCAAAGAAGGAGACTCAACCACACTCCAAGGAAGTGTATTCCACTGCTGGACAGATCTGACCGTCAGGAAGTTCTTCCTGAGGTTCAAGGGGGATCTCCTTTCCTGCAGCTTGAATCCATTGCTCCTTGTCCTAGTCTCTGGAGCAGCGGAAAACAAGCCCACTCCACCCTCCACATGACATCCCTTCAAATATTGAAATATGGCTATCATGTCCTTTCTTAACCTTCTCTTCTGCATCCCCAGCTCCCTAAGCCACTCCTCATAGGACATGGCTTCCAGACCCTTCACCATTTCAGTCACCCTCCTCTGGACACACTCCAGCTTGTCAATATCCTTCTTGAATTGAGAAGTTCTTTTTAGAGAGGGCTTGCCTTTGCTTTCCTTTGAGGCTGAGAGAGTGTGACTCACCCAAGGTCACCCAGAGGGTTTCTATGGCCAAATGGGGATTCAGACCTTAGTATTCAGAGCCATATTCCAGTGCTCTAACCACTACACCAAACTGGCTCTCAAGTTAGAAGCTACACAACAACAAAGTATCTGTGTAAACCCCGTTAGCAGAGAAAAAGAATAAACTTTAGGGAAGAAATTAGGAGAAGAGTGGACAGGGTAAGAAAAAGAAAACAGAAGTGGAAAGGGAACTCTGAGAGCTAGTTCTGAAGGCAGGGAAGGAGAACGTGAAAAGTGCATCCAGAGGAGACAACTTGTCAGCAACGTTTTAGCACATGTGATTCCCTGCCTCTGTTTGGCAGTGATGGATGTAACCCAAACTGGGTGCATGCCTTCTCCTCCTCCTTCCTCACCAACCCAGAATGGACCTACAATTTGTGCTGCAACTTTGAGATTCTATGGTAAATATCCAGTATCCCATTCTGCTTCTGACAGCTGGCACTGGAAAAAGCCTGTTTGGCAGGGGCGGATCATGTGGTTCAACAAACTGCCCCCCCTTTCAGGCCCATATTATTTCTCTCTGAAAGGGAAACAAAAGGAAGTGGGAAATGACATCTTCCTCTCATTTTGCCGTTTTGATAGAAAAGTCCTTGCAGTAATCAAGTCATTTTGTAGCATCGGGGAGAGAAAAAGGGAGTTACGAATCAGGCTTGCCTTGAGCTCTTTGGGTTTAGATTCATTTAGCAAACCCTTTCCCAACCATGTATTGGACTAGAAGCTCGGTGTCTCTGGCTGGGGATGATGGGAGCTGTAGCCCAGTCACAGGCAGCAGATGAAAAAAGGCCTTGTGTTGCATCTATATGAGAAGAAAGTGTCTTGTGTTCGCTCTCTCAGTGTGCTTCTTCCTTCCCGCTGTCTCAGGTGACCTGTACACAGAAGCTGCAGAAGCTGCTATGCAAGCCATGAAGGGCAGGCTAGCCAACCAGTATTACCAGAAAGCAGAAGAAGCCTGGGCCATGATGGAGGAGTGAAACTTGAAGAAAAAGCCTGTTTACTTGTATATATCAGATAATAGATTTTTAAAAGATTCTTATTTTGTTTGGGGCAAAGAGGGTGGGTTGGGGAAGAGAGAGAGAAAATAGTCTTTTTTAATGTGTTGTTAACTTGTGTTTTTCATATGATGACTTTTCTAACTCTGATCCAACTGAAAGACAGACAAAAACAAAATGTACTATTACTGGCATTTTAGAGCTGCCGTATCAATTGCTGTGGATATTTTTTCTTTTTATGTACAATTGCCCAACCAAGGAAAGCAGTTTCTTCATTTGGAAGAAATAAAGCTGACGTCTGCTTAAATTGCATCTTCATAGTAAAGGCATGATTGAAGGCTACTTCAGGTACACCTCTGGCTTCCCTCCCAGCCTCGCTGTGTTACACATGCAGACGTTCTGCAGTGGGACTCGTTTGTTGCAAACAGGTGTGTTGTTGTGAGAGTTGCTTGTCCAGTAGAAGACACAGGTATGAGGATCTGGGATGTGTGGCTGGAGAAGGGAACCTTCTGTCCCCACAGTTCTTGAATCTAGGGACAGAAGCAGAGAGACTATCTAGAAATAGGAATGCTTCTTTCCTTTGTATTAGAGTCATGTTCCATCTTTCCTCCACAGAACACCCAGTGGCTTCACAGATCTAGTGTCCTCCTTTTATCTGTCCAACCGTAATGTAGGTTAGGTTGAGAGCATGTAACTAGTTGAAGTCACCCATGGAGGTTCATGACTGTATGAGAACTGAAACATGGGTCTCCCTGGTCCTAGGTGTTCACAATATGCCATATTAGTTCTCACACTAGGAAGCAGCAGATGATTGAAGATGACATCCACAGATGGGGCTTCTTTCATCATGTGAATGCTTCCACTTAAAAGTTACAGAAGAGGATGGAGGTAGTCTTCTTGGTTTGATGACACCCTGCGCTGGCACCTTCTACCCTCTTCATCAAAGCTAAGAAAGGAGTGGTAATTTTACTCTCTGTCCCACTTCATCCCTCCCCCAAAGCTTAGGTGCATGTTTAAACATACAGTGCAGCAGGTAGAACAGTCCTCTTGTAGAACTGTACCATTTCAGTATCCAGACTCAAAAATACGTAGTTAGTCTCTTGCACAAGAAACATTGACCCATTGGGTATCAGATGAGGCTAAAAGCTTTCTTCTTGATTGCTTACTAGTTCCTTCACTTTGGAGAGTGAGGAGATTTTGTTCTTCCAAAGAAATGATGCCCTGTGCATTTTGTGTTGTGATTGTGGTCCCAGAAAAGGACCATTAACACATGGCCTTTGTTTCATGCCATTCTTAATGGGAATAATGAAGAACAAAATCCTGCCCATTTTGAAAAACAACAACGTTGTCATAACACTAATCAGTTCTGAGAAATAGCCAGGCCATAGTGGGAGTCCTGGGGATATGTGTGGAGCCCTGGTTTAAGCAAATTAATATGCTAGTTTTCTCAGCTGTCAGCCAGCTGGAATTCTGGTAGGATCATGCTGACAAAACGCTAATGCTGATTGCAAATTTCACTTTATCCTTGTTGATGATATGTACTCCAGAAAATAAGCAAACTCCTGCTTATATGCCTATATTGTCTTTCCACTATTCATGAGAAGAAAAAAAGAGAAATAGGAATGAATGCAAATGTAGCACATAAGATGCTATGTTTCTACAACAAGACTGGTGGGATTCAAAAGTATTGCTTTCACACCAGAGCTCTTTAACACTGATGAGGCCTTTGCACAGTTAGCTGGAATTAATAGGAAATTCAGTATTGTTCAGTAATTACTGTATTATTCAGGAATGCCCTTGCTTCGACAAAGCTATTTTGCACTGCTAGTTAAAAGTTTTCTCCTTGTGGATTTATCCATTGTTATTCCTTCTTCTTCATTGCCACTAGGGAGTTAGGAATTAACTGTCGTCCAGTTGCCCCGTACTCTTTTTATTACTAGTTTTCTCATGCTCAGATTTGTGTATATTTTTGTAGCAAAATAGTACAGTTTAACAACAGGGAAACAAACAATTTAAGCTGCTACTGCCAGCACCCTGCAGGAAAGAAAGTCAACAAAATAAACACCAGTTAAGGTGTAATTCATGACTAACCTCCTAGCCGGACTGGACAGAATGCAATAAAACAGCCAGAAGCTGTAAACAAGAAGCTTTTAGTTAAAGACACATTAGCCCTTAAAAACATTAATACTGTTGGCCCTCCATACTCTTTATCCATGATTTCAACCAACTATAGCTTGAAAATATTTTGAAAAATTCAAAAAGCAAACCTTGATCTTGCCATTTTATATAAGCAACATCAGTTTACTACACCACTGTACATAATGGGACTTGAGCATCCACCAACGTTGATGTCCGGGGGAGCCCTGGAAGCAAACCCTATTGGATACTGAGAGCCCTACTGTAATACTATGCCTGTGAGCACTCAGGCAGGTGAGCATTGTAGTTAATATTTATACAAACCTCATATAAATTTGAGAAACATAAGGACAATACAGAAGATCCCGGAATGTATGTATAAAATAGCAATCCTACTCACCCATACTGAGTCCAGTTGGATCCACGGAGACTTAATTCCCACTGAGCACTCTCAGGATTGGGTTGCAACTCTTCTGATTACATGCTGCAAGATAGTACTATTGTCTTGCTTGTTCGTCTATGCAATTAAGGCCTCTGCTTCTGCTTCCATCACAGCATCTCTTTTATCTATTCATTTCATTTTGTGCTACTAACATCTCTATTCCCAGTGAGGTTAAGTTGTCCTGTGTGATACTAGAAGGATAACCACTTCTACAGATGGACAAGCATAGCCCCTTAAAAAGGACAGGAACATCTGACCTGATTCTTGTGGTAGGCAAAGCAAATGGTGATGTGCTTCATTTGTATCTGGACTGTACCACTTTATAACCACAAGTGAGTGCTCACACACTTGTATGTGAGTACTCCTTGGTACAAACATATTCCTTGGGTAGGAGAAAAAATCGACCTCAGAAAGCTAGGGCTAGATCCTTTCCCTGCAATATCTATATTTTTGTGTCTTGATACAGGCTTTCCTCACTTACCTGAGCCAAAGCACTGCCAGAAAACAGAATTGGTTGAGAAACCCATATACTATACTATAGGAAGCAGGAAGGACTTAGGGGCCATTTCCACACTACAGAGTTACAGTGCTATTGTTCTACTTTCAATGTCGTATGGAATCCTGCAGTTTGCAGTTTCAGGAGAGGCCTCTGCAAACCCCAGGATTTCATAGGATGATGGAAGTGGAATGATAGCACTATAATAGTGTAGTGCAGAAATGGCCATGGAGGCTCACTTGGGACATGTACACTGCTTGCAAAGTCTCTCAGCCAGCAAAGTCTCTTAGTCTCCCTCTCAGCTCACTTTGCAAGCAACGCATGTGTGCAGAACAGTTCCAAGTGAGCCTCTGTAGGCAAGAAGGACTGATGAAAGAGTGGCACCCCTGTCAAATTAATGGAAGTTGTCCTTCATTTGGAAGCACCAAAAGAGCAAGTCTTCAGATAATGGGGCATCAAAAGGTGGAGAATTCCTGTAATATATTTGTACGGGGAGGGGCTCAGTCACGTGAGCACCTGGCTGCTACTCAAGAGGGGTGAATGCAGTCTGTGTCCTCTGTATCTAAGAACAAAACCTGTGGCCTCTCCATCCCTAACTTATCTCCCTGGGCTACTTTGAGCTTTTAACTTTACAATGGCACAGTATTAGTTCATACATCACTTGATTGGGTTTGTGGATGGACCTGGCTGG
This sequence comes from Ctenosaura bakeri, assembly GCA_948474755.1. Taxonomy (NCBI): domain Eukaryota; kingdom Metazoa; phylum Chordata; class Lepidosauria; order Squamata; family Iguanidae; genus Ctenosaura; species Ctenosaura bakeri. The sequence goes on along the minus strand of CAOLHI010003835.1, from coordinate 123,396 downwards.
CACAGTTGGGTTTGTGAACAGAATGTTGATTGTTTTTGCTGCACTTTGCAAAGTATTGCTCCCTAGAAGAGGTCAGAGCAACTTAGAAGTACATCTACTACCTCTCTGTCCATAGGAACATACACTTCTGCCTGTTACTAGATGTTGGCAGTGCTTATTCATGTCATAAGTCACTATACGATCAATTTACACTGCAGACTTTTCGTTTACTCCATCCATGGCTTTTTGCAGATTTCACTCATTCTTACTGGACTAAGACATGAACCTGAAATGTTCTGAACTCTGTTTTCTCACTACCAGTGCTTCCTATTAAGGCCTTTTGGAAGTATATTTTTACAGTAAGAGACGCTGAGGGAGACCGATTATTACTTGCAGGTATTTAGAATGTGTGAACTCCTTACAGATTTGCTGTGCTTGCTGCAAAGGATCAAAAGCTCGCCAATCCAAAAGGCTTGAGTTCCTATGTGATGTTTACATTATCCTGTGCAAGAGAGGAAGCACAAAAATGCTGTGATGGGTACATTTTCAATAAATATCTGAAAATGAAATTTCTTCTAAGCTTGCATCTTCTTTTTCTAGACTTCAGTGTGAATTTATTGATTACTCTAGTTTATCTGCATTAGAGCACAGGTGAAAGTATCTATATTCTTCATTGTCAAAACACACTTCAAGCATTTGGGGCTCATTCACACTACGTAATTTTAGTGCAGTGACTCCACATTAACTGCCGTAGTTCTGTCCTGTTGGATCTTTGGGAGTTGATGTGGTGTAGTGGTTTGTGTATTGACCTACAGCCCTGGAGACCAGGGTTTGATTCTCTGCTTGGCCATGGAAACCTGCTGGGTTACCTTGGGCATGTCACACACACTCAACCCAGAAAATCTGTGATAAGGTCACCTTAGGATCACCGTAAGTCAAGTCAGAAATGACCTGAAGGCTCACAACAACAATTTGGAATTCTTGGCCAGACAGCTCCAGTGCCTCAACAAATTACAAACCCTAGCATTCCATAGAATGGAACCATGGCAATTAAAGGTGGAATAATAGAGCTATAATTGTGTTTTGCAAACAGGCCTCTGATCTCTGAGACTAGTGCTTGCTTGGTGACCATCAGATCCTGGACAGAAATTAGTAACACAGCAGAAACTTTTAAGTTGCAGCATGGTTGAATATATGCTCCTCACATGAAAAATTCAAGCTGCAATTTGGAAATTAATATTCACTATCCCTAGCTTACATCCAGGTTGAATGCTGAATAATCAGAATATATTTTTCATATATGGAGTGGTTTAAAGAGGCTGCAGTTTTGTTACTACAAAAATAAAAGGGAGGCGTGATGTGAAGATATAGAACTGGGATCTGCATACAAAACAGAGCTTAGATGTAAGGTGTGACAAGCAACATAGGTGTAACATTTCAAAAGTGGAAACAACAATAGGAAGAAACTATTTGTGCAACATTTTCTGGCATTACTTTTTCAAAATTTTCAAAATAGACCAGTGATACTCATAGTAGTGGTGCATGGACAGGTCCAGGTCCACAAGTGATTGACTGCAAATGTACAGCCAGGAAATAAAGAAGCAGTTGTAGCCAATGGACATAAATACAGTGACAGTCCCTTGAATATGGAGAGAAAAAGCCTTGGGCCCTCATATCGGGTAGCTTAAGAAGCATTGCACTAGAGCTTTCTAGCAGAGAATCTGAAGCACCTCCCCAAACTATCAATCCCATATAATGGAACCATGGCAGTTAAAGTGAGATTGAAGTGCTTTAACTGTGTAGTGTGAAACAGACTTATTTAAGAGTTGGATTTAAGCAGTCTAAAAGTCATTGAGGAACTCTGTTGGGAGTGCATTGATGTGGGTTCCTGCATGGCAGGGGGTTGGACTGGATGACCTCTGGGGTCTCTTCCAACTCTATGATTCTATGAACTCAATAAGATCTTTGATTTTCCAGGCCATTTATATTTGTGATTTCTGTGTATCCGTGTGAAAGCTGGACAGTGAAGAAAGCTGATAAGAAAACCAACTTATTTGGAATATGATGCTGAATAAGAGTTCTATAGATACCATGGACCGCCACAAAGACCAATCAACGGGTCTTCGAGCAAATTATGCCTGAATGATTAGAAGCAAAGTTGACTAAACTTTGGACATAATACGAGGTTACTCTGGAAAAGAGAATTATGCTTGGTAAAGAGGAAGATCGTTGGAGAGCCAGCATGCTGTAGTTGTTGGACCATTGGACTATGACTCCAGAGGCCAGGGTTCAAATCCCTGCTCAACCTTAAAAACCACTGGGTGCCTCTGGGCAGGTCACACCCTCTCAGCCTCAGGGGAAAGCAAAGGCAAACCCCTCTGAACAAATCTTGCCAAGAAAACCCTGTGAGAGATTTATACTTTGTATACGTGTTAAGTCACCTCTTGATTTCTGGTGTTGGGTGCCTTCAAGTTGTTTCTGACTTATGGCGACGCTAAGGCAAACCTATCATAGGGTTTTCTGGGGGGGGGGTGTGACAAACCCAGAGTCACCCAGTAGGTTTCCACGGCCAAGTGGAAAAACAAACCCTGGTCTCAAACCAACCACACCACAATACCACACTGGCTCTCCAATTTATGGTGACCCCCATTCATTTCACAGGGTTTTCTTCAGCACTCAGTAATCACTCAGAGGTGGTTTTGGCAGTTCATCCCTCAAAATATAGTTAGTTATTGATCGTTATTGGTGGTCTCCCACCCAAAATATGATAGTTATTGGTGATCTCCCATCCAAGTACTAACCAGGGTTAGTGGTTAGATGACCCTGTTTAGCTTCCAGATCAGTCAAGATCCAGTACCTTAGGGTCATCATAACAACCTGAATGCACACATCAACAACAACAGTAGAAAAAGATGGATGGTGGATTGATTAAATTAAGGAAGTCATGGTTTGAGTTTGCAAGACTTGAGCAGGATAGTTGATACCTAGGGCTCTTGGAGATCTTCATTCATAGGGCTGCCATAATTCAAAATAGACCTGAAGACAAAAAAAAAATAAAAAAAAATAGCAACAACAACAGGCCACATGTTGCCCTTTCACAAAGCTATCATTGCCATCTCGCTGGTGGGGCCACCCCAAAATATGTTGCAAAAGACAGGGTGTCTGTTAGGCCCCTATCCCATGACCCAGACAGAACCCTTCCCAACATGGAGCAGTACTTACATCAGACACTGCAGGTGGAAAAAAAAGAGCACAGGCTCCTGGCTGTCTTTATATAGGAAGACCTTGCTTATTAGCCCACAGCTGGGTAAGAGGCTGAGCCTATATAAGAAGAGGCCAGACGGGGGAAAAAAGGAAGCTGTTAGACCCCACTTGATTCCATCAGTGGTAACAGCTGAGCTGGTTCCTGTGGTCCTTGTAGTCCTCAAAGCCTTGACCTTCTCCTGGACACCCTCTTTTTAGACTCACAGTAAATTTGGACCTTTTTTCTATTAAGAACTTGGACTGACCAAGACAGACTTTGTCTGCTAAGCTCCTGCTAGTAGCTGGATTACACAGTTGGAGGCCTTGGTGGGCTGACAGCACAAGACAATGTCTGCCCTTCCCATTCAGGTACGAAAGCCAGTTGGACTTGGATATGAAAGCAAAGAAAACAAAAATAATGAGCACAGCTGATTTACTCAAAGTGGAAGATGATGACATTGCAATAGTTCAAGATTTTCCATACCTTGGCTCAGTCATTAATCCAAATGGAGAAGGCAGTCAAGAAATCAGAAGACTAGGACTTGGAAGGACACCTAGAAAGGAACTAGACAAGATCCTGAAATCTAAAGATGCATCGTTGGGTTAGGATGGTGTAGTTCCCAATTTCTATGTACTTAGTCCAGTTTCAACCTCTTATGGAATCCTGGGGTTTGCAGTTTAGGGACAGGCATTGAGAATTCTCAGCCAGAGAACTCTTGGACCTCTGTAAGCTACAACCCCCAGAATTCCACAGGAGGTTGAAAGTGGAATAATAGTACTATAACAGTGTAGTGTGGAAAGGGCCTAGGACTTGAAAGGGCAGCTATGAAAAAACTAGGCAAGATCCTGAAGGGTAAAGCCATATCATTGAATACTAAAATTAGGATTGTTCATGCCATTGCATTTCGAATTTTTATGTGTGGTTACGAAAGCTGGACAGTGGAGATAGCTGATACAGGAAAGAAAAAACTCATTGGACATGTGGTCCTGCAGAAGAGCTCTATGAATAACCTGGACTGCTAAGGAGAAAAATGAATGGGTCCTAGAACAAAGCAAGCCTGAACTCTCCTTAAAAGCCAAGAAGACTGCACTGAGGTTGTCATACTTTGGCAATATCAGGAGAAGACGTGACTCAGTAGAAATCCTAATGCTTGATGAGGAGGAAGGCAGTAGGAAAAGAGGAAGACCACATTAGGGAGGGATAGACTCAATCCAGGGCCATTTCCACACTAGCCTGTTATAGCGCGATGATTCCACTTTCAACATCCTCTGGAATCCTGGGGTTTGCAGTTTCGGGAGGGGCCGCATGGCCCCTCCCGAAACTGCAAACCCCAGGATTCCAGAGGATGTTGAAAGTGGAATCATCGTGCTATAACAGGCTAGTGCGGAAATGGCCCAGGAAGACACGGCCCTGAATCTGCAAGACCTGAGCAGGGCTGTTGTGGATAGGGTGGCTTTGAGGTTTCTCATCCATCGGGTTGCCATAAGTCAAAGTCAATTTGATGACAGCAATAAAACAACAAAGGCTAATCATTTTTCCAACATGGGTGATGAGTCTGGATCTCCCCACCATACTTGGAGGCAAAAGGGTACCATAAGGGGGCAAGGGGCAAGCCGGCCGCCATCTGTCATACACAGCCCTCCCTCTAGCACTTTGCTGCCACCTGCCCGAATCTGCTGCCTGAGACAATCTAAAAGGTAGAGCAATTGGAATTCAGTGCAATATAAGGTTCAACACTTGTATGTGTTTCATAAGGCCATTTCCGCACTAGACTGTTACAGTGCTATGATTCCACTTTCAACATCCCATGGAATCCTGGGGCTTGCAGTTTCCCCCAGGATTCCATAGGATGTTGAAAGTGGAATCATAGCGCTATAACAGTCTAGTGCGGAAATGGCCACTGTGTTTCTTCTATTATGTGTTTATGCAGAAACATTCCTCATCCAGAGTAGGGCAAGCAATGCTTTGCTACTTAGGATGGGAGCAGAAAGAGCATAGCAGAGCAATTCATCACAGCAGAACGATCCTGGAATCTTATGGATCTGGTGGATCCCTCCATCACCTTGTTTTTATTTTAAATACTCTTCTATTATTACCAGACTTATAGCGCTATGATTCCACTTGCAACATCCTATGGAATCCTGGGGTTTGCAGTTTCGGGAGGGGCCCGCAACTGCAAACCCCGGGATTCCATAGGATGTTGCAAATGGAATAATAGCGCTATAACAGTCTAGTGCGGAAATGGTCTAAGACTGTAGTTTATATGCTCAAAACTACAAGCAAAGTAGTTCCTGGTAATTCCTAACGAGCCCCGTTGCTCTCCCTCCACCCCGCCTGCCTGCTCCCAGTTAATAATGTCTCTCCAGCATAATTGTTATTTTTAATGAAAGACTTGCAACGGGATCTCTGGACAAAGACGCCTTCAAGAGAGAGTTAGGACAGCATTATGTTTTCAGGAATAAGTAGACAATGGAAAGGTTTCTCAGTCGTCACGGTAGCGTGGCCGAGCGGTCTAAGGCGCTGGATTAAGGCTCCAGTCTCTTCGGGGGCGTGGGTTCGAATCCCACCGCTGCCAGAACGCTTTTCATTTTTACACAGCCTCGCAGCCGGGCGAAAGGGGGCCGCAGCGCCGCCTGCCGCCGGCTTCCCGTCGCTGCCCCATCCCGGGCGAGCATTGTGGGTAGGAAGAGGAGGACCCAAACCTCCCCACGTGTCTGCAGAGGGAGCCCAACATGGCTGCTGGCTGAGCGCCCGTCCGCCGGAGGGGGAGGCACGCCGCGACCGGCCGGAGGAGGTGGGGGGACAAGGGGTCGCCCGGCCCCCTCTCCTCCCGCCCCTTCGGAGCAGAAGGTAGGGGGGAGGCCGGGATCGGGAGGGTCCCCCTTTTATCTGTGCGTGTTTTCTGGGCTGAGATGGTGTGCGCTTGTTGCAAGGCCTGGAGGGTGGATGCGCCCCTCCTTCGCTTCCCCTAAATCCCTGGGGCAGCATCAGTGGGGGGCGAGAGCAGGGGGCGAGAGCAGGGGGCGCAGCTCCAGGAACCCGCATCTCACCAAGTGGAGGGGGGGGATCGCAGCAGGGGGGCTTAGGAAATGGGATCCCTGGGGAGGAGAGGCCCCCAAAGCTCCCCCGCTTTGCATAGCTGAAGTTAGAAACCTGGGGAGTTTGGCAGAGAAGTTACTCCGGCGCAAAGACCCCCAGACCATTTCCGCACTGGCCTGTTATAGCGCTATGATTCCACTTTCAGCCTCCTAGGGGATCCTGGGGTTTGCGGTGTTCCCCTCCCTAAACGGCAAACCCCAAGGTTCCATAGGATGTTGAAAGTGGAATCATAGCGCTATAACAGGCTAGTAGTCCATCGCCTCCCACCAACTGTCCTCCTGTTCTTAATAGTGAGTTAATTGTAGTCAATGTGTTTTAAGGGGTTGGTTTTAGATGGGTTGGTGGGTGGGGAGCATTGGTTATGTTTTAATGCTTTTAATGTATTTAATGTACTGTTGTAGTACTGCCTCGATCCATGGGGAGATCCATGGGGAGAGGCAGGATATAAATAAATTTTATTTTATTATTATTATTATTATTATTATTATTATTATTATTATTATTATTAGTGTGGAAACGGCCCTGTTCTGCAGAGCCTCCTTTCCATGCAGCATAGTTACATCAGCCCCAGCCTCCTTCACAGCAATGAACCTTTTTTTTAAAAAAATGCCTAAAATAAAAATATTTCTTCTAACAGCTTTTGCAGAACTCCTTAAATCCATTCCGCAAGGGCTCAGGAATAATAAAACTTTCCTCTGGAATAAGTGGAGGGCAGATGCTGTTGTTAGGCCATCGAAGAGGCAGTGGTTGGGGTTAGGAGAAAAATATATTTCTTCCTCCTCTCTCCCGGTATTGCTGCCTTATTGCATCAGTGTGTTTTATATTTGGGAAGTTTAGGTGCTACCGGGAAGCCGAGAGAATACGGGCAAAATCTAAGGCCCCTCTGCTGTCCTCCTGTAGAGAAAATGTGCTAGTGAGCCTGGAGATTTTTTTACTTTCTGAGGATCAGATAAAACATATGAGACGTGTTTTATACAGGGAATATTATACTCTTACTGAGATCACCTAATGGTGGAGGTGGGAGGGAATAATTTGACCAAATTAAGGCCTTTTCCGCACTACGCTCTTATAGCGCGATGATTCCACTTTCAACCTCCTCTGGAATCCTGGGGTTTGCAGTTTCGGGAGGGGCCGCCTGGCCCCTCCCGAAATTGCAAACCCCAGGATTCCAGAGGAGGTTGAAAGTGGAATCATTGCGCTATAAGAGTGTAGTGTGGAAAAGGCCTAAAACTGAGTCTTTAGTGCGCGTGCATGGAAAGAAGCTGTAACCAATGGCTTTTGTATCAGATGCAGTCTATGGGAGAAAAAGTGGAGTTCAGTTTGTCTTTGGGGTGTTTGCCGCATGGCTTTTGAGCAGGGAGTGACTGTGTGGCACAGGCCTCGCCTGGCTCAGCAGTTGCAAGATTAATCCCTGCCGTGAGGTTTTCAGTGACTCACTGCCCAGGTAGGTTATCCTAGCTTTGGAGTTGTTGTTGTTTTTAAATGATTAAACTGCCCTTAGTCCGATATTGCAATCCACAGATAATTGGAGTTGCTAACTCTGTTAGTATAGTTGGCCTTTCCTATTTGCGGGTTTGACTTCCATGGATTTGATTATTTGCAAATTTCTTCAACCTCTGCCTCACCACCTCTGGTGCTTCTTTTCTGGGGGAACCTTAGAATCGTTGAATCATAGAGATGGAAGAGACCCCAGGGGCCATCTAGTCCAACCCCCTGCTATGCAAGAACACCCATCAAAGCATTCCCAACAGATGGCCATTCAGCCTCTGCTTAAAAACCTCCAAAGGAGGAGACTCCATCACACTCCAAGGCAGCAGATTCCGCTGCCGGAGAGCTCTGACCATCAGGAAGTTCTTCCTGAGATTCAAGTGGACCCTCCTTTCCTGGAGCTTGAATCCATTGCTCCTTGTCCTAGTCTCTGGAGCGGTAGAGAACAACCTTCTCTCTTGACAGCTCCAGTTAGGCAGCAGAGCCCTTTAATAATTTGCCTCTGGTGCTTCTTCTCCACCAGCCACTGCCTAGGCAGCTAAGGGTGGATCACAGCCCAGTTTCTCAGCTCCCACACCTAAGGAAAGAGATGAAAGTATATGGCCACCATGGGAACCCACTCCCTTTTCCCTCTCCGTTCTCTGACCTAGTTTGGACCCTGGGTACCTGTTCTCCGCACCATGCTTTGGCCCCCTTCCCATAGGTACACAGTTACATTTTGATATTTGCAATTTTTCTGCTTATGTAAGGGTCCTGCACCCCTAACCCCAGCAAATGTGGAGGGCCAACTGTATGTCCATTTCTTGTACCAGCTTTGATTGGTTCTATGCCTTTAAACAAGTAACTTGGTCTTCAGACCTTACCTGTTTTATTTGTTTTACCATGGGGAGATAAAAAAATTATTGGTTGTCAGTGTTTGTAAACTGGCACAGAAACCAGGCCAGCACAACATGCCAAACAGATGGTGGCAGAAAATTTGAAAATGACATTTCTTCTTCTCAGTCCTTGTCCGGACAACTGGAACATCGGTGTTTTTTTCCCTAAACCCAAGTTTCTAGTCCCTGTTGTCTAAACAATATTTGATCCCATTTAGGCACTGACTGCAGTGGACTCTGGGTCCATAAGCAGAGCTTTTCTCATCTATGTGGCATAGGAGGCTGCCTTATGAATGGTTTGCCCGTCTCACAGTTTTATGTATTTTGACCAGTATGGCCCTGGAGCCCAGAGTTTGATTCCCCGTTTGGCCATGAAAATCCGTTGGGTGATCTTTGGTACATCACACACTCTCTGCCCTGGAAAACTCTGTGATATGTTTGCCTTAGGCTCACTGTAAGTCTTCACAACAACGACAAAATGGCTGTTCTCTCATCAGTTGGTATTTTCCATCTTCTGCTTCGTGACCTTGTTAAATGTTGCTACCAGGGACTGAACCTGAGGCCTTCACCATGTGCTCTCTAGCTGAGCCACAGACCTATCATTTTCCATCTCTACTAATGTCTTTTCCCCTTCATTTTTTGTTTATCTGCAAAGATCACCATGTTACTCGATGCTGTTCTAAATTCTGCAATGACCTACCTATTGGGTTCAAAATTTTTAGAAAGAGAATGTGAAGCTGTTTGCAGCTTGCAGCTACCCTACCATGGGGTTATCTTGGCAATATTAGTTCAGAAGTGTTTGCCTTTGCCTTCCTCTGAGGCTGAGAGAGTGTAACAGTGGGTTTCCATGGCTGAGCAGGGATTCAAATCCTGGTCTCCAGAATCATAGTCAAGTGCTGAAACTACTACATCACGCTGAGTCTTATGGTTTTATAAATGGTCCTATGGGTGCACAAAATTGAACTGAGCAGTTTTTGCAACATCCATGTTGACCTAGGGGCTGCTGTGAAGTGACAACATAGGGCTTCCATTACACAGTGTTGGACTGACTGATGAGCCCTGGCCCACTCCACAGTGGACACTGATGTGGGTCGGGGCACTCTCCATTGCACATCCAGACACTGGCAACTAAGAGCCAGAACCCAAGAGGAGTACCCAGTGTGCATGAGAAATGCGTGATGCACATCAGAGCCGTCTTGCCAGTGCCTAGATATGCATCTTCTCAATTCACTCACAGAGTTTATTTGCATTTCTGCAATATAGCTATGGCTTTGTAAACTTGCGATATGTAGATTGTGATGTAGGATATCAGGCTATGTACATATGTAAGGAGTCATACCTACACTTGCCAAGTTGATATGGGCAAAACCTTTTTTTTTCTATGATAACAACAGTCTAGTTTTCTTCTATATCTGGAGAAACAGGAAAACTGTTTCCTTGAGGTTGTGCTGACTACAAGAAGCTTCAGAGAGCAACAGGGCCTCGTCCTGGCTTAGCAAGTCTTTTGGCTGCTTTACAAGATTTGGTACAACAAGGATGAACTCCCACCGTCTGTCTCCACCTAAGTTGTGGAGGAGGTGCCCTGAGAGGACTGATAACGCACTGTTCAGTCTCTCCCTTTTGCAGTGAGAGTGACTAAAAACCCCACACAGAACTTTGTAGTACAGACTCCCCCACTTCTTTTCAGATGCATCTTATATAATGGAAGAAGTTCCACTTCTCTGGTTTTCTTCCCAGAGAGAAAGAAGCCATGGCTTATTCTTGGTTTGTTTCTGTTTTTTTGGGGGGGAGAAATCTGAGTAGGGGAAGAGCCCATGTTCACAGGGTACAATAAGCAAGTAGGAGTAATTAAGCAACGAGTACCACCATGCTGGTTGTACGTGATGAGGCAGGATTTTAACAAACCAGAACTCTTCCAGTATCTGTAGAACTCAGTTTTCAATTTGGAGATGTGGCGGCGGGAAAAGTTCTGCTAAGAATTTAATGTCTGGAACATACTGTTTAGTCAGTAGGACTTTTCCTTGGATGCTTTCTCATATTATGCGGTTGTAGCACAATGATTCTACTTTTATGGAATCCTGGGATTTGCAGTTTCATGAGGTGCTAGAACTCTCTGGCTGAGAATTCTACATGCCCCTTCCTAAAGTGCAAATTCCAGGAAAAAAATCATACACAAGAAGAAATGCGGAGGAGACTCTCCTCCCACCTTGTTTTGGGAGAAAAACTTGGAAAAGAAGTATTTTCCTCTATTTTTCTGGTCCTTAACATCTCTACTCTTCTCTGCCCTTTCATCAGAGATATGAAGTAGGTTAGAAAGGATACTTGTAACCTTTCATTGGCTTAGGACACAGGAAATGAGGAAGTACACAGGAAGGTGTACTTCTTCAGTTAGATGTTGCATTATATTCAATATTTTCCTCTTTCCCTGACAGATTCCCAAAAAAGGTGCTTTTTTGTTTGCTGACTCAAGATATAAACAGAAATTGGAGACCTCCTGCATACAAAGCCTGCATGCACCTCTATGCATTTTCCATACTTTTACTTTCAGGAATTCCGTGCAATAGGAACCTCACCTATGCTGATAAAAACATTAAAGAATCTATGTGGTGTTTCTAACCCTCATACTGTTATTTTGTGCCTTCAAATTAGTTCCGACTTATGGTGACCCTAAGGCAGGATTTTCTAGGGCTGAGTGTTTGAGACATGCCCAAGGTCACCCAGTGGGTTTCCATGTCCAACTGGGGAATTGAACTCTGGTCTCCAGGGTCATAGTCCAGTGCTTACACACCTACATCATGCTTGCTCAACTATTATATGCCACCATATAAGTGTCATGACTTGACCTAGTTACCTGCAGGCTCTTGCCAGTTGTGAGTGCTGCCACCAAGACCATGCAATGGTAGTGTGAAAATGTCCGTGTGCTGGGATTATACCATGCAGTCACTAGGGCAGAAACCTTTTCCTGTCTGAAAGATGCTATAAGCACATTTGATGACTCCCCCAAGGAAGTTGTGATGTTGGAATGGGACAAAGATGAAATATGAGAATTGTCTTTCTCAATTGTAATCCATTTTAGTACCTTCCTGTTAGAGCTGGGAAATACCTTGAGGAGAGAAGAGTGTACAAAGTTCTCTGCCGTTGCTTGTCTTCATGCCCCAGATATGGCTTGGAAAGACAAGCAGAGGAGATGGTAGAGGGGGTAAGGGAAGGAGTTCCTTGTGTGTCTCTGGCTCTTCCTCCTGTTGAACAAGAAGTTACGAGAAACAGTTGATGGGGTTGAATGAGTTCCTCACTTAGCAGTTGCCAATCCTGTGTGTTTACTGTGGAATGAATAGCGATGACTTAGCTGACTCCTCATGTGTTTTCTTTCAGCCACCTCTAAGCGAGATTCCGAGGCCAATTTTCTTTCAATGCTACTATGGCCAATGAAGAGGATGACCCAATTATACAGGAGGTAAATATATGCATCTTGTTTCTTTGAAGACTGTGTGTTAAAGTTTTGCACTGATCAAAGAATATTGCATCTCTTGCTGGCCTGCGTGATTAATGATTAGTTTGAAATGGAGGCAGGTTGAGCGTAGAATCCAAGATGAAGAGCAGCAAATATGATCGGGGCTAGCCGTGCCACAAAGCAGATAGAGCAGCCACCTTGCTGACAGGAGTCACTGTGTTGGCATAGGTGAGCAGGGGTGGCACAGCAGTACAGGCAAAATTGCAGCAACAAGGGAGATAACATAAGAAATTGCCCTGGCAGCTCTCAAGCTGCTTGGGATCAAATAAGACAGCTTCTCTGGTGATGGGGACAGCATTCTCTTTTGTGTTACCACCATGGTTGTACATGTGTGTCTTCAGGTCACCTGTTGACTTATGGCGACCCATGAATTTCATATAGTTTTCTTAGGCAAGGAGTACTCAGAGGTGGTTTTGCCAGTTCCTCTGAAATATAGTCTGCCCCTAGTATTCATTGGTAGTCTCCCATCCAAGTACTAAGCAGGCCAGTCCTGCTTAGCTTCCAAGATCAGACAAGGACCTGCTGCCTGTAGGGTATTTAGGCTCTAAAAAGTGCCTTATACTGGCACTCACATGGCAGAATTTGTGGGAGGGAAATGGTTCGGTTTTTCCCCCTGCTAGAATGATGGAAAGTGATACTTGTGGGATTTTCTGCCTCACTTGCCAAAACTGACTTGGCTGTCCTCAGATACTCTGTACCATGACTTTTTGACCAGGAGCGATGTAGTATTTTTGGCAACATGTCTCATTATGGCCATGAGCATAGTACTTTTTTCTAGCATGTTGGCCTGTTAACTGAAATTCAGGGGACATCTAGGCATGTCAATTTTGAGTTAATTTGAAGAAAAAAGTTGATCATACATAGCATTTCTTCCAAGATGTTTGTGTATGCTTACTGTTAATCTTGGTGCAAATGACCAAGTCGGAAAGCAAAAATAATAACGAAAGACCAGATGTGTCTTGTGTCGGGCCATTAGGGTTGTCCGAAGGCCCATTGACACTACACAACTATAGTGCTATATTCTATTTTACCTGCCATAACAACATCCTATGGAATCCTGGGATTTGTAGTCTGGTGAGGCACCAGAGTACTCTAGCTGAGAATTCTAAACGCCCCTCCCTGAACATCATTCCCAGGATTCCATGGGGTGTTGCCATGGCAGTTAAAGTGGAAAATAGCACTGTACAGTTGGCCTTCCACTTTCATGGGTTCGGCATTCACAGAGTTTATGATCTGTGAGTTATTTATTTATTCAATTTATTAAAGAAATTACTGCATTTACCTATGCCACAGAAAAATGTGTTCTCTTTAGGTCCTCCAGCTTGACTCTGTGGTCCACTTCTAGTGGAAGTAAAGTGTAGAATTGCACTGGAGGACCTAGAAAGAATATTTCTCTAGGCATCGCTGGGTCCTCCAGTGTGACTCTGTGACCCATTTCCTCCTGAATCTGACAATAGAATTATGCTAGAGGGCCTAGGCATTACTAGAGAAGTGTTCTGAGGTGACAAAAATAGCATTTGTGGTTTTATTTTTACTTTATTTTTATTCACATTTTTCCACTTTCACAAGGCTCCTGCACTCCTAATCCCCACAAAAGTAGGGGGCCCATTGTACTGTGTATAGGCCCAGTGTGCAAACTGGAGATGGGCTTTTGCATCCTTAATTGTTTTGCAGGAGTGGGAATTTCAGCAACGCCTGCTAAAATTCCTGCTTCTACACAACCATTAAATGGCACACAAGCTCTGCAAGGTAGGATTTATCTCAACCATTCTCTGAGGCCGCTGGCACAAAGCATTCATTTTGCTCACATTGTTTATTGTTTTGATCCGACAGAAATCTGACCCCCATTCCATAATTCAGACTGATCTTGGGGGGAAATTTTTTTTTTTTTTGACGACGAGTCCTATGACCATGCTAGCTAGAGAATTTTGGGAGAGCATTTCCTAAACCTAACTTTGAAGTTCTGATCCCAGAAGACCAGACTGGCCTACGATTGTGGAGGATCAGATGAGGGCATAGTGACCCTCATAGTTTTGGAAGTCTTTCCCAAAGAATTTAGTCAAGACTCTTCTGTGTCCTAGACAGAACATGAAGACTTCTCCCCATCAAGTATTTTCTTAAACAATTTTAAGCTGATCCATTATTTTTTACATTATTTGTTCTGTGTTGTACTGTGTTGCTTTTCTTGTGATTTCTGTAAGCATGATATAAATATTTAAAGTAAATAAAAAACATAATTACATTTTATTTTAATTTTGTTTCCTTTTTCCCAGATTGATGTGTACCTGGCCAAAAGTCTGTCAGAGAAACTCTATCTGTTCCAGGTATTTTTGGATTAACTTTTTATTGCTGAAAAATGTGTTAAATGTTAAATGTGTTAAAGCAGTAACATGTTTTTAACATGAATCAATTCAGCATTTTTGTTCTCTCATAGTATCCCATTCGCCCGGCTTCGATGACGTACGACGACGTGACTCACTTGTCAGCGAAGATAAAACCGAAGCAGCAAAAGGTTGAGCATAATTTTAAGCCTGTGTTTTTTTTAAAATTAACTTGCATAAAAATGTTAACCTGCTTAAAAATATTAAAGCTTAGTCGGGGGAGGGGGAATGTCTCCATGTAGGCATATTACCTTTTCAGCCCATCCAGCCACTTCTCAATTAACCCACTAAAAATTGAAAAATGTGGCTAGTGTTTCCTGTTTTAGCCATAAATTACCATAGAAAAGGGATTTAATGGAAGAGTATTTAATTGTCTTACTGATACAACGTAGTTTTAAGAATGGGGAACACATGGCCCTCCAAAATGTACTGCAGCTTCCATCATCCTTCAGTCTTGGCTTTGCTAGGGCTGATGAAAGTTGCAATCTAGCAAGGGCCACACATTCCTCAGCCATGATGCAGTGACTAAGAGATCAGCAGCACAATCTTTTTCCCAAAAGGAAGTCTCAGTGTGCTTGGTGATGCTCATCCCCTGGTTAAGTTTCCAAATCGCAGCTACTGTATATACTCATATATGAGTCAATCTCATGTATAAGATGAAAGCTTGGGCCTTAAAGAAGGAAGACATTAGAGGGAAGAGAATCCAATGTGGAATGCATTCCTAAAGTCTGTTTGTACTTCCATTGTCTTTAGTTTGTGTTCATTCTGAATCCAGTCAGAGTTTTTGACTTCCCCATTAGGTTTTTAACATGTTATTTATTATTTATTCAGTTTATACCCCACCATGGGACCCAAGGCAGCTTACAATAATTTAAAATGAACGTTTAGCTAAAACATTATACCAGTGTGCCCCCCTATCTTTTCAATGACTAATTTTTCTTTTTTAACTTTCTTTTTAAAAATTAAATGCAAAATTTCAACTGCAAAACTAAACGAAAATAACTAATTACAACAGGTACTAGTTTTACACAGAACAAAAACATTTAAAAAAGCAGAAACCCAGATAAATAAACTATTTAACAAACAAACCACAAGGCAGCTACAAATTACTACGTGATATACGGAAAACAATTAACAGAAACACTACATATATTTCAAAGGATGGTTTCAAGCTTTCCCAACGTAGACTCTTGGTCACTGGAAAGATTAAAAGAAAAAACAACCCTTTCCCTAAATACAAATATCATTCAAATATTTCCACTGCTGCTTTTCTCAGAATACTAATTACGAAATCCTACAGTCGACGACTGGCTTTTTGCTGTTCTGCTCCTTCGACTGTTATAAATTATCGACATGTACCATTCTTTCAGTGTGGGGTCCACGCTCTCATCAGTTCTTTTCCTCTTGCCTTCTTCCTGAAGGGAACATAAGAGAATTATGGAGGCTTGCATATTCTCTACAGGAAGAAGGCAAGAGGAGAAGAACTGATGAAGGACTGGGTTCCACTTTTCAACCATTTCTACTTTCTGACAGTGTTCTGGTCCCTAACCTGTCAGATAAGCAAGGGATGCCTATATTACAAAAGTGAAAATGCAATTAAACAGCAGTTCTATTGAAGGCTCATAGTTAAAAAGAGATTAGAATATATTTAATACAAAATAGAAACTTGCAAGGTGAAAGCAGAGCGCAGTACTTTTTTTTTCCTCCTGTGTGATTAAAAACCAAAGACCTGTCTAAATAGAAAGCTCTTAGCTTGCAGGTGGAGAAAGCTCTCTCTTATGTCTCCATCAGATTAGATGAGGGAGGGATGTTAAGAAGAAGCCCACAGTCATCCCTCCACATTTGTTAGGGCTAGGGGTATAGGACCCCCATGGAAATGAAAAAAAATGTGAATAACTCTAGCCTTCCCCAAACCATATTTAACACACAAAAAAAGTATGATCGCCCTAGTCAACCCACTGTGGATTCCTTTGAGGCATCAGGGTTCCTTCACGAGGCAGAAGCGGGGGGCTGGTGGGGCTTATTGCCACCTCCATTGCTGCCCCACACCATTTTTAATAGGGACTTGCAAGACTCGTTCGCAGTTTCTCGGTCTCATGAGGCTTGCAGTCCCTGTTAAAAATGACATAGAGAGGCAACAGAGGTGACAGCAAATAATCTGTGAATAATCAAATCTGCAAAAGTGAAACCCTATTATAGGTGTTGGCTTTGTTTTTTAACGGCTAATTTGTCTTTATTAAACTACTGTTGCTTAGGTTGAGCTGGAAATGGCGATTGACACGTTGAATCCCAACTACTGTCGCAGCAAAGGGGAACAAATTGCGCTCAATGTGGATGGCACATCTATAGATGAAACAAGCACATATTCCTCGTAAGTATGACCATCGTTTTGGATCTGGGTGCTGGGTTTCTGTGCTGGTCTCTTCTGAAGTCAAGATTTCAAATCCCTTTATCAGTATGTTTGGACAGGGGATGATGGGAATTGTAGTCTGAAAGTTGGATAGCACCAAATTGGGAGGGATTGGATAGGCCTGAAGGTGAGCTGTTATCAGAAGGGCACAGTGTCACCCTAGGAGAACTTGGAGGGTTGTACCCCTCCTCCGAGAACCAGTGTAGTGCAGTGATTTAAGCATTGGACTAAGACCATTTCCGCAGTAGCCTGTTATAGTGCTAGTACTCCACTTTCAACATGCTATGGAATTCTGGGGTTTGCAGTTTAGGGAGGGGCCTTTGAGGATGTTGAAAGTGGAATAATAGCACTATAACAGGCTAGTGCGGAAATGGCCTAAGACCCAGACGATCAGGGCTTGATTCCCCATTCAGCCATAGAAACCTTCTGGGTGACCGTGGGTGCATGACACACTCTCAGCTGCCGTGAAACACTTACGGTCACCATAAGTCAGGAACAACTTGAAGGCACACAATGACAACAAGAAGAACTCAGAAAAAATATTTTATCCCCAAGTGTCTCTCTAGGGAGTGAGAGAGGAGCAATTTTGCCATGTTTTCAGCTCCTGTTGGCTGTTTTACACCCAGGGGAAGCTATTTTTAAAATAGGAAGTGACTTGGAAGTCAACATGGGGGACAAGAAAAAAAGGGTGCTGGGAGGCCTCAGCCCACATTTTCCCCATCATGGTATATGCTGTATCTGAACATCATGTTAAGCCAGAAAAAGGCAGCCAGGTGCCTTTGAGATATTTTGGGCTGCATTTTTCATAATCCTTGACAGTTTGTTGGACTTGACTGTGTGTGGTGGGCATTACAGTCCAAAAATCTAGGACTGGGAGCTCAGAGTTTGAATCCCCACTCAGCCATGGAAAGCCATGATTTGACCGTGGGCAAATCAAACTCTATCAGCCTTTGCGGTAGCAATGGTAAACCTTTTTTCAATAAATCTCACCAAGAAAACCCTGTAACGAGATCTCCATAAGTTGGAGTCCACTTGAAGGCACTGAACCACTGCAAATAATTTGGGCATGTGCCATTGATTCATGTCCAGCTTCATGTCCAGTGTGGTTGTAGTCTGAAAGCAAAGAGTCATTGACTGCCATCTGTATATCAAGGAAGTGAAGTGAATAAGAATCGATGCCACTAGATTTAGATGAAACTTCTCCTTTTCAAGCTGGTGTTTTGGATGTCGGTGGGAAAAACCTGAATAAATGACTTTTGGTGCTTTGGGACAACATACAACAACATGGAAAGGGTAGAGGCATATAAAAATTACAAAAGATGTGCTGAGGAAGTGGGCGAGGGAATAGAATAATTCACAGCTCTGGGTGTTCTATCATGTGTTCCATCACCCCTCACTTGGCCATTAGGAAGAGCAGTCATGGTTGTCGTGTTGATCTACCCACTTAGTATAGTTGGCCCTCCAGATTTGCCGGTTTCACTTCTGTGGATTTGATTATTCAACAATTATTTGCTGCTGCCTCCACTGCTTCCCTGTGGCATTTTTAATAGGGGTTGCAAGCGTCATGAGACTGAGAGACTTTGAACAAGACCTGTAAGTGCCTATTAAAAATGGCATAGGGCAGCAGTGGAGGTGGCAGCAAACTGTACCAGTCACCACTTCTGCCTTGCGAAAGAATCCCAACTCCTCAGAGGCATCTACAGTGTGTTGAATACGTGGATCATATTTTTTGTGTATGTGTTGAGTATGATTGGGTGGAGGTAAAATTATTTGGTTGTGCCACTTTTGTGGAGGTCCTGTGCCCCTTAACCCCAGTGAATGTGGAGGGATGACTGTACAAATGTTTAATAGATAAAATGACCACTTACGTGGCCTCCCTAAAAGAAGAAATGAATTATTGAAAAAGAAGGCACATAGTTCCATATATTAATGTAAAAGTACAAATGCAGGTGTTCTGGGGGGGGGATTCCTGCACCCCTGCCCCCAGCGAATGTGGAGGGATGATTGTATTTATCACTTACTGAGTATATATATATATATTTATTTAAAAAAAAAACCATTTGTACTATAGATGTGCAAGAGATCCTTCTTCTTGGTTTCTTCTGCTTTCCACCTGCTTGCTTTAAAAAGTAGGGAGCAGCAAAAAACAAATAAGTTGGATCACGGGGTCAGATTTAAAGTTTGTGAACCTACTTTTTTTATTAGAATGCTGAGATGCAGAGGGGGCTAGTGTAAAAATGATACATTTAGAATTAAGAAATTTCTGAGCCCAGCAGTTGGATTTAGTGCAGTAGAACTCCAAAGTCCACTGCTGGCCATCCTAATCTTTTCACTAATTTCTGCCACAGAGGAGTCATTTTGTGGCTGCATTTTTCAAATGATCTGGAAGTAGATTGTCAATTTACAACCTCTCAGTAATAATCTTTGGCTCACCTAGAGATCTGTCAGTAGATCCAGAGCTACCTTCTGTCCACTTCGGAGGTGTTAATAGAAGATCACTCTCCTCAAGTAGTCACAATCAAAGCAACTTTGTATATTTTGTAGGAAAATGATGGACAAGCAATCTTTCTGCTCTTCGCAAACCACAAGTAACGTTTCACGATATGCTGCTGCTATCTACAGGAAAGGTAACTTAATCTCAAGATTTCTGCCACCTTTTAAAAATAATAGTTACTGGTTTTTTGAATTTTACTTATTTATTTTATTAAATGGTTATCCTGCCTTTCTGCTGTTAAAAAATGTTCAAGATAGCTAATCATATCACTGAGAACAAACTGAACAATAAGCCTTTTTTTAAGTGGCATTCTTAAACCTCAGAATTCTGCCTTTAAAGTGAAAGACTATGGGCTTTTCTACACTTTGGGGGGAAAACGGAGCAGTCCATTACTCACCGGACTGGCACACTCCCCCCCTGACGATCCACGCTGATCTGGAGCAGCGCGTGCCCATGCTACACACTCTCCGGGGACGAAAATGGAGGCTTCTGGTTGGTGGAGGCTCTCCACCCACCGGAGAAGCTCGCCAACCAGAAGCCCGCCCCCAGAAGATCTGCAGCCTTGTGCTGGTGTGAGCCTGCAGATCTACACATTAGCACAGCGACGGACTGGGGTGCGCCAGGCTATTGAAAGTCCTCTTTTAATCGGTCTTTGAATAGTACGAGGAACCACCAGTTCTGGTCGTTCCGGAGCGGGCTGAAGTCCAGACATACATTAAGTGGTCCCGACCCAGTTCGCCCCAAGTGCAAATGTCCTCGCTGGAGGACGCGCTGCCCCATTTTAAAAATAAAATGCGGAAAAGGCCTATATTTCCCTCCTGTTTACCACCACTTCCCAGTACACCTGGCATAACACACAGGCCTATGCTCTCTTGTTGCTGCTTCCATGGGAAGTCTTTGCTGTGAAATCTGCTGTAATGGCTAGAGTGTTGAGCTGCAGTTTGAGAGATCTTGGTTCTAATCCCTGCTGGGCTGTGAAATTCACGCTAAGTCATTCTGAGTCAGTCTCTCTCTTGATCTCCCTTATAGGGGTTTTTGTGAAGGTGAAGTGCAGAGAAATTTAGCCATTTCTCAGGAAGCAGAAAGTACATAGGCGTGAACTCATTGAAAGAAAGGCAGGATATAAGTATGACGAATGAATAAAAATGTTACTTATTTTCTTCAGGTGAGCTCCACCTTACACCACTGCATGGAATCTTGCAAATGAGACCCAGTTTCACCTACTTGGACAAAGCTGATGCTAAATACCGGGAAAGAGAAGCTGCTAATGAACGTGAGTGGCTTGATATGTGTTCTCGTTTGATAGTGTCAATATCCAGTGGCTGAAATGTGCTTTCAAAGTGGATTAAGAAAATTTATGTATGTTAAGGCTATCGGTGATTGCTAGGTATGTTTAGAGATGGAGAAGAAATTGGCATTAAGCAAGGCCTTTACTGAAATTATCCAGTTCAGAGTTGGCGAAATTGTTAATGAGAGCATGAACTGCTTTTTAGGTTTCTTGTCATTGGTAGGAAACACTGAGCATTGTTCTTTTTTTCCCCTTTTAAATATGCATGACTTCAAAGAGGCATCTGTTTTAAAAATAGGCAAAAGGGAATATTTCGGGCCTTGATAACAGAACTTGGGTGAGGCAAGACTGCTGGCAAGTTTCTGAGAACTGCTGTGAAAACAAAACTGACATATTTTTGCATCTATCTATCCAATACTTTAGCTATACTTTGCCTTTTTCCCAAACTGGAACTCAAGGCAGCTTACAAAATAGAGAGAATTACAGTAAAAGCACACATGGTTAAAAATTGTCCGTGGAAACAGACCAGCAGCCAGTAGAGCTGTTGCAATGAGGGAGTTATTTTCTCCCTGCAACCCATTTTTGTTTAACTTATTGTGATAATTATGTGCCACCTCCACATTCAGAAGCAGTATGCTATGGAATTACCTTTATGTTCTTCTAAGAGCTTGGGGGGGGGGCGAACTTTTTTGTATTACTAATTTCCAGAATTCCCAAGCCAAGCATTCACTGAGATTCTGAGAACTCTGATCCCCCCACTGCCCTCAGTTTTTTTTCAAGCTCTGGTACTGCCTATAGGCTTCCAAGATGCAAAACAAGGTATCGGACTAGATAGTTATAGGTACCCTCAACAGTTCCAGCATGTTTAGCAGAATCAGGCTTGGAGCACTCATCTTTGTCTAGAAATCATGATGTTACTTTATTACTGATTCTCATGTTTTTCTTGGCACAGCTGGCGATTCTTCCCAGGATGAGGCTGAGGATGATGTCAAGCAAATCACGGTATATCAGAACTTCCTTTTCAATAACCATTTCAGGAGTTGTAAGCTTGGCTTGACTGTTGTTATGTAGGGAGCTAGGAAGTTGTCTTATACAAAGACAAATTCTAAGGACCCAATCATACTATACTGTTATAATGCTATTATTCCACTTTAATTGCCATGGCTACATTCTGTGGAATTCTGGGGTTTGTAGTTTAGAGAGCCCAAGAGTTCTCTGACTGAGAATTCTGAATTCTCTTCCCTAAACTGCAAATTCCAGGATTGCATACAATGTTGTCATGGTAGTTAAAGTGCACTAATAGCACTATAATAGTGTAGTGTGATAAAACCCTAAATCTAATCCAGTATTGCCTGCTCTGTCTGGCAGGAGCTGAAGTTTCAGCCAGGAATGTTTCCTGTCACTTGCCCTCTGGAATCTTCTTAACTCAGTATCTTCTCTCAGCAGTTCTGAAAAGGGTAACAGGTAGTACTGGCCACAACTTCTGTACCAAGGAGCACTCTGGTTTCAGTGCATTTTGGTTCTTTATATTCTGTTCTTGTTCTGAATTATATGTTCAGAGCAGGAATGGGGAACAGATAGCCCTTCAGATGTTGCTGGACTGCAACTCCCAACATCCTTCCCTTCTGTGCTGAGGAATTGCAGTCCTATCGCAACTCATCTAGAGAGCATTCCCGTGTCAGGGAAGGGAAAAGCTGCTTCTCCTCTTTTCAGCATCATTTGAGGAGATTTGATCCTGTCAACTAATAATGGGAACAACTCTTTCAGGTGAGGTTCTCCCGCCCAGAGTCAGAACAGGCGCGTCAACGGCGGGTTCAGTCCTATGAGTTCTTGCAGAAAAGACAAGCCGAGGAGCACTGGGTCCACCTCCATTATTACGGTTTAAGGGTAAGTGTTTGCATCTCTTTGCTGTAGATGTGGGTTGTTAAATAAACTGAATGTTTTCCTAGTTGTATCCTGTACACCTTGGCCTTCTTCAGGAGACTTTATGGGGCTGTACTTCAAACCACACCCCTCTGTGAAGGATTTACTTTATTTTATTTTAATTATTTATTTTATTTTACCTTCAAACACCCTCCAGGGACACAGAGAACACTTTTACCCTGTTTTTAGCCTTCCTTTAGACCTTTTTCCTTTCTTACTAAGAGGAAATGACCGGAAGCCACTTCTTGTTTTTAGAAAGAACTCTCCTAGGGGTAGAATGACCCCAGAAGGTCCAGAAATGTGGCAGAAATGCCCTCCTGTTGACTACAGCTGCCATAATACGTCAGCCACTTTGGTAGTCCAGTCCTTCTGAAGGGAGCCAGCTTGAAGAAAGTTGACATACAAAATAATAGAGTTGCACTGACCACAAGGGCTATCTATAATTATAGCAATATGATCCCACTTTAACAGCCATGGTTTCATTCCATGGAATCCTGGGACTGGGAGTTTAGGGAGTATTTAGAATTATCACCCTAGTGAGAATTCTCTCACTACAATGCTGTAGTGCCTCATCAAACTATAAGCCCCAGGCTTCCATGGAACCATAGCAGTTAGTGATGTGGTGGTGCTATAATTCTGTAATGTCAATGGGTCCCAGGGGAGTAGACCAGGCAACAACAGCACTATAGGAAATCTGAGGTGGTTGGTTCTGAGAGCTCCCATTTTAAAGTTCTATAATGCTTCCCAAAACTTCATGGGTATTGACATTCTCAGCAGAAGGCTCTGATGAGGCACCATCAGGTGCTTGAGAATGCCACTTTCTGATGCTGGACCTCCTTGAGCCATGCCTCTTTGGGAGACTGTTTGGAAAAAACAACCCAACAGCAGGGCCTCCACCCTGTCTTCCCTTTTGCAAGCTCCTATGTAAGTGAGAAGAAACCGCTCACTCAGAGAGAACTTGAAAGAGGGTGGAATGATTTGCCATTTGTGTTAGGATGAAAAACAAAATAGCAGGAGGCTTGGTGCTGAGAACCATGCTTTTCAATTTGTCTATTAATGATCTGGAGTTAGCGATGAGCAGCAACATGGTCATTTGCAAATGGCATCAAGTTTGTTTAAGTGGCAAAAAAGGGTTAGCAAAGAACTCCAAAAGATCTCTCCCCAAAGCAGACACAACCCACATAGCTAGATGGTGGGAATCGCTCTTCAGCATACCACAGGCCATTGTTTCCCCACCCCTGGACAAAACTAACAGTCTGTACCTGTGTTTGTTTACTTCAGGGGCTAGATGTGAGGCTAGATGTCTGCAGGAGACCTTGTGGATTTGTGCTCCCTGGAAAAATAACCAAACCCAAATGCCCTCTATGGAGCTCAGGGAACATTTTCACAGTATTTTTCAGCCCCGTGGGCCATTTTAGGCTAAGAGGCATTTCATAACAACAGGAAGTGGACAGAAGACACGTTTGTTTACCTCCTAGTTTTTTTTTTTTAAAGGACTCCCTTAAGCCTAAAATGACTCAGAGAAGCCAAAAACATGGCCAGAACTGCCTCCCACACCTTGTAGAAGGCATTTGGAGCATACATATACATATACAGGTTGAGCCTCTGTTATCCGAAATGCTTGAGACCAGAAGTGTTTTGGATTTTGGAATTTTGGAGTTTGAAAAACTGTATTTGCATATATGTACATAATGAGATCTTGAAAAAGGGAGCCAAGAGTAAACACCTGATTTTTCCGCCTCCAGCCCTCCACCAAGATTCTCATTTTGTCTAAGGGAAAACAAAGAACAGAGCCAGAGGAGAGGACAGGCAATAAATAATACTTCTAAATGTCCCTGTTCTCTTTATCAGCCCACCGTCTCTCTCCAGCCTCATGTCTCGTTTATTTGCTACTTGTATTGTGTACGAGATGCAAGGCTGGAGAGAGACTGAGGATCTGTGAATGGTGTGAATCCATGCGTCACACCATTTCACAGAGCCTCACATCTCTCCAACATCGCGTCTCATGTAAAAATTAAAATTAAAAGTGAGCCCTTGGGCCCACAAAAATAGCCTCACTTGGCATGTCCCTGGTTTACTTTGAAACAAGTCTTCATCTTGAATAGAGTGAGGAAGTGTCTTTCAAGTAAACCTTTAGTAAGAACTGTGAATCCCCTTTATATATTTGTGATATTTTTTGGTGAGTATGCGTGTTTTAGATTGGAACTACATTCTTGTGGGAAGGCAGATTGGTACACAAAGGGTGTGTACATTTCCAGTGTGTTTGTCGTATCCATAAGGACACGAACTTTGATTATTTTTTTATAGTAAAAGTGCTAGGCTTCTTTGTTTCTGAACAGGAAAAAGCAGCTTTGCAAACTCCTGTGTGTTGATCTTGTAGCAGTGTGAAAAGAATTCCAGCTATTCTGTTTAATATTGTGCGGTACTTAACAAGGAAACTTAAGCGCAGTGGGATCTGGCCGGTTGCTTATGTGAAAGCCAGTGAAATGTTTAAAGATTGCTTGGAATCTATACTCCATCATAGCTTTCTTCTCATCTTTCTTAGGACAGCCGTTCTGAACACGAACGCCAGTATTTGTTTAGTCAAGGTCATAGCATGGCTGGAAATACTGAATTAATTAAATCTCCAAGGTAAACATTCTTGCTCTTAATTCATGGATTATTTGTTGGGAACAACTCTCAGTTCAGGGGGAACCTATATTTATGCCCTGCTCTTCAAGCCAAGACTGCCAGAGCAGCTACAAATTGTTGATTTGATAGTCCTTTGCCCTCAGGCTTACAATCTAAACAACACACAAAAAAGAAGGAAGGGGGAAGAGCAGTGGAGAAGTGAAGTAAGTCCAGCAGATGCTGCTGCTTCTCCTCTTCCTCAGAAATCACAGAGGTGGCAGTTGTGATGGAGGAGAGGGCCTTTCCGCCACTGGCGGGGCTGGAGCATATTGGTACTATGTCCGCCTCTCTTCTTTTCTTCCTCTGAGGCCACAGGGACTTTTCTCCCAGTTTGGGACCCAAGGCCACCCACAAAATAGGTTCCCTGTGTCTTCTTTGTGGAAGGCCATAGAGCAAGGGAGTCAAACTCAATTTCATCTTGGGCTGCATCAGCATTATGGTTGCCCTTAAAGGACTGGTTATATCTCTAAGACTATATAAATGTATCTACTCTTTTATCGTATTAAATAATTGCCTCTACATTTGATTACCACTGGTTTGCCTTCCCTCTGCATCAACTTTTCTTGGACATTTTGGGGCTATTTGATTGTAGATTATTGCCCCTATACCTCTGTAAAGTGACATAGAATTGGTCAGTATATCCAAAGTGTGCCACTTTCTGCTCCCCAGGCCCTCTCTATGCCTCTTTCTGCCCCCACTTCCCTGTGGCTCTTTCTGGCCCCATGCCACTCTCTGTACCTGGTGAGCCTGATCCCTACATTGTGGGCCCCCAGCTGCCAGTATTCTGTAGAAGGACCCAGCAGTCAGCACTTGCAATCTTCTACTTCTGACTGCTCTTCTGTCCAACTCTTGCTAGCCACACAGAGCATTGCCATGGTAACCTGTGGCAACGCTCTGATGCTGTGGCTTGGACAGAGGAGCAGTCAGAAGTAGAAGTAGATTACGAGTGCTGGCTGCTGGGCCCTTCTTCAGAATACCAGCAGCTGGGGGCCTGCAATGTGGGGATCGGGCTCGCCAGGCGAGGGGAATGCTGCAGCTGCAGAAGAGGTGCAAGGGCCACATGAAATGGCCTAGTGGGCCAGATTCGACCTGCAGGCCTTGTGTTTGACACATGTGCTGTAGAGAAAGAAGTCACTCAGTTCTCTCAATGGAAGTGCAATAAAGATACATTCTTTCTCTTTCTACAGTGAATACTTGATGATGTTGGTGCCTCCAAGCGTGGAAGAGGAAAAGTAAGTGGATGGGAATGAAGAGCTAGACAGAAAAGGCCTGGCCTTCATACTTCCTCAAGAGTTTTTCAGCCGGCATGTCCAAACAGAGTTAGGAAAGAACATATCTGAAAAACTAGAGGATTGTTGACAGTCTGGAGATTACAGTGAGGAAACTGGGACCTGTCACCATGATCTGTGATAAGGGATAATGGGATTTGGAGTTCCAACACCCACCTCTCACCACCCTTACTGTAGGTGATCTAAGCTAGATGGACCGATGGTTTGCTTTGGCATAAGGTGTGCTTGATAAGGGTGTGTGTGGTGTAGTGGTTTGAGCATTTGGACTACAACCTTAGAGACCAGGCTTTGATTCCTCACTCAGCCCTGGAAATCCACTGGGTAACGTTGGGCATGTTACCACACTCTCAGCTCCAGAAAACTCTATGATAGGATCACCATAAGTTGGAAATTTCTTGAAGACACACAGCAACACCATGCTTGGTAAAATGGAAGGCAGTAGGGAAAAAGGGAGACCATCCTACAGGTGGGTTGACAAGTCGAGGAAGCCGTGGCCCTGAATTTTCAGGACTTGAGTATGGCAGTTGATAAGTTAACTTGTAGGTGTTTCATAGGGTTGCCATTTGCCCAAGTCAACTTGATGGCAAATAACAAACATTCCTGTTTGCAAGTATAGTTTTGTGCTTTCCTCCTGTTTCACCCTTCCAGGGCTGCCTGTTTTCTCCCACCTTTTCAATGGCAGTCCTGCTGAGAAGCCCATGTGGTGGCATCTTCTTTTGTTTTCTGAATGCATTTCCTTTTATATGCAGGGACAAACCTGTGGCTCCTAGTAATGTCCTCTCCATGGCTCAGCTGAGGACTCTGCCCCTTGCTGACCAAATCAAGATCTTGATGAAAAATGGTATGCTGTTTTTTGCATTTATTCTGCTTGTTGATGCTTCTAAAAGTTAAGCTTATCCAGAGGTGTCCTGACAAACTTCGAAGGTGGCAGGCTACTTTCCCCAAAGATAGTTGCCTTCTTAAGGAGAATATCTGAAAATGTAGGTAGAGTGAGACCTCTACTTTTTCACATTCTGCACAAGTGAATTTGATTATTTGTGTGTTATTTTATTTCATTTATTTATTAAAAAAAAATCTTACACAATTTGCTCCTGCCACAGAAAAAAAATGTTCTCTTTAGGAATCTCTAGATCCCCCTAGCATGAGTCAGGTGTTCCAGTTCAGCTGGAAGTGGACCATAGAGTCATGCTGGAGGACTTAGAGATTCCTAGGTAAGTGTTTCCAGGTTTTAAAAAAATACTATGTGTGATTTTTATTTTTATTTTTTTCCCCTTTTGTGAGGGTCTTGCATCCCTAACTGCTGTGAAAGTGGAGGGCTTACTGTTGTATTGATGCATATGAACAAATCAGTTCTTGCAGTTTTCATTCCCATCAGTAGCAGGTCTTTTGTAAAATTGATAGGTCTTCATTCAGAGACTGAGCCACCCAAAAGTACTTGCATTATGACAAGGAAAGCTCAAATAAATAATTTCTGCTGAGAAAAATCTATGTCCCCCCCCCGCCATACAGTTAAATTCAAAGTAAACAGGGAAGCCTGAAGAGAGCTGCAGATGGTATCATCTTCCCTAATAATGAAGAGGGCCCTTGTTCTTCTGACCCTGTGAGCCATAGCTCCACTGTACTTTTCTATAGACAAGTTGGATTACAACTCCCAGCCTACATGGCTATGGCTTGTTGGGGTTGTAGTCTGGTACATCAAGGGGAAGGCTGAGTTAATCATTATCAGAGTCTCTGAAACAGACTTGCAGTTCTGTTTTTTTTTCCTCCCCTTATCTTTCAGTGAAGGTCATTGCATTTGCAAACCTGATGGGCCTCTTGGCTTCTGGAACTGATCCTACAGCAGCCTTGCGTTGCATACAGCAGGTGGCACTGTTGGTGCAGGGAAACTGGGTTGTGAAAAGGTAAGCGTGCCTTTTGTTCCTGAGCTATTTGTCATTACAAAAGAGCCTCTCCTGTTCAAATATGGGGTTTTTGTTATTTTTTGCAGGGAGCATCAATAGTGAGCAGGGTCAAGTGTGGTGCAGAATTATTACATTTATTTGATATTAGCATGTATACCCAGTGTTGCCCAGGATTTTATTTTCTCATAGGTAATACTTGGTAGAAAGATTTGAGATCCTGTGTTTCTAATTCCCCAAACTCTCTAGTCCGGTACCTGTAACTTTTCCCCATATTCCCCAATCCAATCTGTATTCAGAGTTATTAACATACAGAGGTTAGGTTCCTGAGGGAATACACTGCCCCTCTCCTTGCTGCTAGGCCTCATCTCCATAGCAACCAGCCAGATCCAAGAGCTCTCTGGCTGAGAATTCTAAAGGCCCTTTCCTAAACTGTAAACCCAGGATTCCATAGAATCTTTTCAGGCAGCCAATCATATGAGGTCTTCACCTGACACAGATGAACAAACATAAAAACTTTGACTTTTATATAGTTGATAAGTAGGAAACATTTTTATTAATAGCCACTTTATGACTGTCAGTCCCATGTACCATGAATTTTGACTGTCCTTTATTGGTGTTTTGAATACTCTCCTCTTACAAGAGAAGGCAGTTCTTTTAAGCATACCTTTTTGGATGAAAACTCCCAGAACTTCTGGGAATTGGCATCTAATATCCTCCAACTGTCCCAGTTTGGCAAGCTTGGCAGTCCTGGTTTATTCTTTGCTGCCTCAGTTTCTCAGCTGATTTTAAAATGTCCTGGATTCTCTGTCATCCTCCCACTTTCCTCCTTTGTCCTTAGCTTGTTTCAATTCCTACAAACTGAGTTTAGAGTGCAAAAGAAGTTTGCACTCAATTTAAATCAGCAGAAGGGAGCAAGAGGAGGACAAGGAGTCTTACCATTCCTGGTAGACTTATTTACTGTTTCTTTTCTTTTTTTCGGGCTTTTCTAAACTCAGTACACAAATTCTATGACTTTGCATAAAATAATAGTTTTGTATTTTTTTTCTGATGCTGCTCAGCCACATGTGTCCCTGTATTCATCTGTGAAATACTGGAGAGTACGAGTTTCCAAAAAAAAAAAAATGGCAATAGCATGTGTATTTCTATACTGCTTATCAGCTAAGTGCTCTCTAAGCGGTTTACAATGTGTTAGCTAATTGCCCTCAACAAGTTGGGTACTCATTTTACCGACTTGTGGAAGGATGAAGGCTGAGTCAACCTGGAGCCCAGCAGGATTGAACTCACAACCTTGTGGCTGCAGTACTGGCATTTAACCAGTGCGCTACCAAGCTCTGAGAAATAGGTGCAGTCTCCAGGGGCCATTTAGTTTTTGAAACAACCCCTTTGTTTTCAACATACCCGGAGCCCCAATATGAAGAACATTGACTTATCAATAAAATGATGAAAAAAAATAAATGCACTTACTTGAACTAGTGTATGTCCGGCCCCTGCCATACTCTCCAACCTACCTGACATGACTGGTTT
This sequence comes from Ctenosaura bakeri, assembly GCA_948474755.1. Classification (NCBI taxonomy): domain Eukaryota; kingdom Metazoa; phylum Chordata; class Lepidosauria; order Squamata; family Iguanidae; genus Ctenosaura; species Ctenosaura bakeri. The sequence continues at coordinate 93,320 of CAOLHI010003835.1, read as the reverse complement.
TAATGTACGGTTTGCTTTGTGAAATCCTTTTTGAGTATAATATACCAAGAGCTTTTGTTCCATTTTAAGTGATGTGGGCAGCATGTAATCCAGAGTGCATTACAAGGTGCTGCTGGACAGGTGCCTGGAGCTGCTATATTAATAACCTCTGGCATCATGTAGAGCTACTGTTAACAAGCATTTGTCTTAATGAACAGTGATGTCCTGTACCCAAAGGATACCTCCAGCCCACACAGTGGAGTCCCAGCGGAAGTTCTTTGCCGGGGAAGAGATTTTGTTGTGAGTATGAAAGTCACGTTTTCTTGAGTGTTCCCTCCACTACTAGAGTATTGAGTGGGCAAGGGTTGTAGCTCATTGGCAGAACACATACTTTGCGTGCAGATGGCCCCAGAATCAGTCCTCAGCACCTCCAGTTAGGGCTGAGACTCAAATTCCGGAGTGCTGTACCAGTCATTGTCAGTAATACACTGTCAGTGGTCTGATTCAGTATAGGCATACTTCAGTGAACTGACATCTTTTTTTAAAAAAAAGTTTTTTACACTACTCAGCCCCTATTTTCCACCTTGTCCTCTGTCTAGATGGAAGTTTTTAGCAGCACTTCCACTAGGCAGAGAGTGAAGGAGGGCTGGAGAAACAGACTTCCTGTGTTACTCTGCAGAGGTGTGTCCGCGGTGAACGATGCAATAACCAATACTTTTGCTGGGGAAGAGTGGGCTTCTATTCTACTGTAGCTAGGTGCACTTCCATAAAATAGGTATGGTGAGTGTCAGCTTTGAGAATCTCGTACGAAGCATGTATGAACAGCAAAACAGAGAGGAAAGGGGAGAGCAGACAAGCCTGCCTCAACAGCTGACCCCAGCATGTTAAATAAGCATAGATAAATAACTTTGGCTTGTAGCTAGTAGTTAGATGAGCATAGATCTGTAACTGACTTACAACAACCCTAAGGTGAACATGTCACAGGGTTTTCTGGGGCTGAGAGTTGTGATGTGCCCTGGTCACTCAGTGGGTTTCCACGGCTGAGCCAGGAATCAAACCTGGTCTCTGGGCTCCTGGCCCAAGCACACTGGCTCTCATGTTTGGCTACCAGAACAAAAATCAAAGAAAAAGTCATCCCTTGATGCGTTTTGGATGCAGCCTTCAAGCAATCTCTACACAATTCCAAATATATTTGTTTATTTATCATAGAATTGTAGAGCTGGAAGAGACCACAAGGGCCATTGAATCCAACCGTCTACTTAATACAAGCCTTGCATGACCTGGTTGTTTCATTTCCCATGCAGAAAGGTTTGTGGAGAAAAGGTCCCAGTCATGATGGATGTACTTTCCCTCTAATGACAGAAGCAGCAGGAGGTGGGGACTTGAGCAACCCTGCTGTTGCTCTTTTGTCCTGTTAGTGACCTTTTTGGAGACATCAAGTTTGGCCACTTTGGTGAAGCAGGTTGTGGGCCTAGGTAGGCCATTTTTTACATTTGGGAGTGGGAGACTACACAGCCATTTGTGCTTTAATAGGACCCGTCCATTTTGACTGAGCTTGGTATCAGCCAAAATATGCAGTTCAACACCAGCCTTGCCTGAGAAACAGGCCAGGGACCAAACAAGGGACAGTTAACGTGGCAAGTCTGTGATCTGCCTCTGAGCTACAGCCCATTCTTTAAAACAAAGGAGGGAAATCTTTGGACCTCCAGAAATTTTGGACTACAGCACTCAGCAGCTTCTTACCACTCATGATGTTGAGTGGGGGCTAATGAGAACTGTAAGCCAAAACATCTGGAACCAAGGATTTTCCACATCCTTGTCCTAAAACAATTCAAAGTGTCTCTCTCTCTCTGTGTTTTAAGATAGTGGATTTATTCATGTTGGAGAACTGTCAATCATTTTTTGTAGTTTCAAATGTGGTGGTCTTCTTGTTTTCTTCCCTTCATTTCTCCTGCTCAGATGTGGAAGTTTACACAGGACCGCTGGGTGGTACGGAAAGAAGTAGCAACCGTTACAAAAGTAAGCTTCTTTTATTGTTACTTAATGTTCTACTCGGAGCAACTTCTGTCTCAAGGCAGGACTCATTCTCTAGATCATCTCCAATATGATGAGCCTTGCTGCTGACCCAAATGAGGTGTTCCAGGAAAGACATAGAGTAAAGTCTATATCTAAGCATCCTGACTTGAGCTTTCTGTTCTGATTTTGGTTTATTTAAATAAAATGATTTTTTAAAAACTACAGCCAGCCCTCCACATTTGCAGGTTTAACGTTCACGCATTTGATTATTTGCAAGTTTTTCCAGCCCTTGCCCCCCAATCTCAGGTGCTTCTTTTCTGGGGGGACATTCTGTCTCGACCACTCTGATCAGGCCATGCAGCCCTTTAAAAACCCACCTCTGCTCCTCTTCCTCCAATACCACCAACAGCTGCCTGGCTACCTGAGGATAGCTCACAGCCCAATTTCTGAGTGCCACAGACTCTCTCCCGATACCCCTCCAAACACCCAAGGAAGGAGATGGGTAAGAGAAAGGAAACTTAGGGCCACCATGCCATCTTCCCCCTGCTCCTTTCCCTCTCCTTTCCCTGACTGGGTTTAGGGCCTGGGTACTCCTTCTCCCCACTATGCCTTGGCCCCCTTCCCACAAACAGACACATTTTTGATATTTTCAGTTTTTCCACTTTTGTGGGGGTCCTGCACCCCTAACGCCAGCAAATGTGGAGGGCCAACTGTAGGCTTTGTTGGATTTCACTCTGAAAAAATCTGGTTGAGACTTCAATTGATCTGCAAAGCGGAAGTAGCCTTTTCCACAGTTCAGGTTTCCATTTCTGACGTACAGGCCTCAATCCACATCTCTTTGGTTTTTTCTGCAAGAGTGGGAAAAGGCATGTTCTGCTAGAATTTCTCTTGATGCAGCCCTGAAAGCAGCCTTAGGGACCATGTGCGGCCCACAAGTCTTTCTTTTCCCATTCCTGATCTAAAGTGAGAACTTGCACCTTGAGATGTCTGACAGATTACATAGTTTTGTGGGGACATGTTAAAGTATTTGGTTGTGTGCTTTTCTCCCACAGCCAGTACTAGCACAGTAAGTGCATTTGCCTATAAGGTGTTTATATTACATGTTCCTCTTCCATCTAAACAAGTGGGATCACTTAGGCATGCTTCAACAGATTCATCCATCTAAGCTAAGTTTCAGTTGTTGTCTAGTCTCTGTGTGTTTCCTTTGGGACACACCCAAATATTTTGAAAGGCTGCTGTCCTCATAAAGCATTTGGCTACTCCAACCAGTCAGTGAAGTATATATATTGTTTTTTCTAGCTTGGCCCAGAAGATGTGAAGGACTTCTTGGAGCACATGTCTTTCTTGAGGATAAACAGAGGCTGGGAATTCAAGGTCCCGTACGATGAGGATTTTGTCCGGAAGCATCCAGATGTGGTCCAAAGACAGCAGATGCTCTGGATGGGGATCCAGGCCAAGTAAATGGTTTGCTTTCCCTTTCACAAGGGAGGGAATGTAGTAGAGAGAGATGCAGGTTAACATCTGCCTGTTGCTAGAAAAAGGAGGCTTGGAGGTGGGCCTAGATTCGACCAGTGAAGAGCCATTGGTTTGATCAAACAAGGTCCATCCTCAGAGTGTCACTCAAATGCCCATGGTGCCATGTAGACTTGGGTACTGTTGACAGGTTCTGGAGCCATTTCCCCAGCTCTGGCACTCTGGGGGCCACACCAGTCCCTCACAGTGGACATGGAAGTGACCAGAACGTCAGTTCTAGCTAACTTTCAGCTTTTAAATGGATTTTTGGCTGAAATGAGATGTGGAGGGCACACTTAAAAAAAAAAAAAAGGATATTCTGCCATATAGAGGCATCATTCTCCTGTCTAGGGAAAGGGAATTCCACCTTCCCCCATTTGGAGGAAACATTTTTTTTTCTTTTCTGAAATCCTCAGTAGTAACTGTGGGGTCTGTTGCATGATACCTGCCCCTAGTATACTAGAGTATCATCATGGCTTTTTGAATTCAGATTGGAACACTGACCAGGGACGCTCCTCCTTTTTCTTCCCTTTGCAAGGAAGAAGGAGTAGGAGGAGCAAAACTAAGGACCTTTCCGCACTACAGTGTTACAGTGCTGCTATTCCACTTTCAACATCCTATGAAATCCTGGGGTTTGCCATTTAGGGAGGGGCATTGAGAATTTTCAGTCACAGAGTTCTTGGGCCTCCCTAAACTGCAAACTCCAGGATTCTATAGGATGTTGAAAGTGGAATAATAGCACAGTAATAGTGTAATGCGGAAAAGCCATAAGTCCCCAGTCAAAGGAATAGGTAGAAAAGCCCAGGTAGGCACTCTGGCCAGGCCCTTCATGATATCATGGGGTGTGATCAGGCCCTCTGATGTCATCCAACTTGCAGAAGGTGGCTGGATGAATCAGCCCCCCTCCCCTCGCCATCCACTTCTGGTTCCCCATCTCTACTCTTCATTCAATGCTGGATATCTTGTAGATTTTTTTCACTAAAATGTTTGTGAAAGGGAGTCAACAGTCAGGATCTGTGCATTCCAAGGCACGGAGGTTAGCTATCCACTGAAATGGCACAGGTATATATAACATACTGTAGTGGCTTGAGCACTGAACTACAACTCTGGGGACCAGGGTTTGAATCCCTCCTAAGCCATGAAAACCTACTGGGTGACCTTGGGCAAGTCATGCTGTCTCAGCCTTAGGAAAGCAAAGGCAGAAGGGAAACCCTCTCTGAACAAGTCTTGCCAAGAAAACTGCATGATACTACAAGTTGGGAATGACTTGAAGACGACACAACAACAACAACAAGTGATATACACTTTTGTCTTTTGTTTAGGCTAGAGAAGGTGTACAACCTGGCAAAAGAACACATGGCACCAAAGAAACAGGCTGCTCCAGCAGGTAAGACATTCTGGGAGTTGAGCACTGATTTTCAGGCAGAAGAATTTAGTGAACATGGAGGGTGCTTTCCCATGAGTGCCAGTGTGCTCTCCTTTTCCTTTTCTTTCCTTGTATTGGGGAAAGGTTGGTAGCTTGCAGGCAGTGAACAACTCAAATCATAGACTTGTTTGCAAACACTTTTGCTCTTTTAGTCTCCCCACCAAAATGCCCTGATTTGCACCTCATACAGGGCAAAAGATTAACTTTTCAGAATAAAGGAAATTGTTTGAGAGCCAAGAACATTCTGTTCTCATTTGGTTCTTGTCAAACTTTTTGCAGAAGATCGTATAGCTGTGATGAATGTTAGGACAGCTTTATGTTTACCACAGAGGTGGGAAACCTGAGCCCCTGGGTACAAATATGACCTTTCTGGGGCCTTAATATAGCCCCCTAGCTTTCCCAGGGGGCTACAACTCATTTCTCCATGCCACCATTGTTTGATGGTTTCCCAGCTTTTGTATTGGTGTCTCCCCATTCTAAAAGGTTGAAATAGAATAACGTTTATTTATAATGGCCTTTTCACCAAAGGGCGGAACATCGACAGGGACAAAGACAGTAAGACAGAACACCACAACAATACATGGAATGAAATCCCCAACACCCCACCAGTCGCTACTCATCTCAGCACCTTAAACACATCTCAGTGGCTTAAGATGGAGAGTCAAAGAGGAAGGTCTTCAACCGTTCATAAAAACGGGTGAGATCCTCCTCCAGCTGGAGGGCCAAAGGAAGACCATTCCACAAATGAGCCAGATCTTGAAAGGCTTGCAGCCTTGACAGAGCTGTACATGTTGGTGGAACAGACAATAATCCTTTGCCTGTAGATCTCAAATTCCTGGCTGGAATGTACCACACAAGCTGAACTGCAAGGTACTGAGGGAGATTAGAATGCAAAGCTTTAAATACCAGGACCAAAAGTCTGAAACACCCGGCCCAAACTGGTAGCCAGTGAAGGGTCCTACAGGGAGAAGAAACAGGTGAATATTTTGGTAGCTTTAAAATGACCCAGACAGCATTGTTCTGAAGAAGGGAGCAGGAAGGCAAACCTGCCAGTAAACTGTTACAATAATCTAGACGTGAGATAACCAAAGCTCAGACAAGCAGATGGGCAGTCTCAACATTCAGGAATTTCCGGATCCTGCGGATGTTCAAAAGATGGAAGTTACATACCTTTGCTGTAGCCCCAATAGAGGAATGTAGAGGTAGGCAGTCATCCAAAGAACTCCAAGGTTCCTGGCAACTGAGATGGGATCCACTGTGAAACCCTGTAAATCCAGTGGGAGACATGAAAGGGGCAGCTGGGTGATCAGGCTGAAACACCAAGATCTCCAGATAGCTCTCCTAAGGCAAGAAGAGGTTTTAAAGAAAATACTGGCATTTTTGGTCCCTTTTGCCTTTGACTCTGTCTACCACTGGAATGTGGCACAGCTTTTCTGAAGTTGAATTCAGCTCTTGGGCTGAAACAGGCCCCTGCCTGTGATCTAAGGGAGAGGTGGGAATCATATCTCCCTCCAGATACTGTTGAACTGTACCTCCCAGCATTCTTTGCTCTTGACTAGGGCTGCTGGGAGTTGCAGTCCAACAACTGGAAGGCCACATAGTTCCTACCCTTATTCTAAGAGCCCTGCAGGTGCTGAAATGCCCGGTTGGAATGAATGAGCAGGAGTAAGAGGTGAGATTGTCACTGTTCCTGTTCTTCCCCCAATAAGTTGAGCAGTTGTTTTAATACAGGCCTTGGAAAAAATGGAAGGGGGTGTAGTAGACTCAGCATCCCTCAGCCAACATGGCTAGACACTTGCTAGAAGCTGTCCTGTTCTTGTACGCTTTCTGTAATTTAAATGGTCGCAAACCCTATTAAATTTCCCCCCTTTACTTTTTGAGGTTTTATCTGGCTTTTGTCATCTGCTGTTTTTGCAGGCTTGTGTTATGTGCGTACATGCTTTGTTTCTGTTCGATACTTTGGGTTGCAGGGATCACTCAAGCTATAGTTTCTCTGTTCAACAGCAGAGGATACTGTGGTTTATGAAAAGTCAGTAGTGTTGAATGAAGGTGCAACAGAGGGGAAGATAAAGGTTGCACAAACACAGAGTTTGTTGAACCAAGGTTTTTGCATCTGAACTAGGAGGGATGTAAATCTTTGCCTATTTCATTCTCATGTGCAAGAAAGAAAACTTTTGAAGTTTGCTCCCCAGCAGGTGAGATTGTGAGAGGTTTGATGATTTTTCATATTTTGAGACTCTTTGTGAAAATTTCATGAAAAGGTTTTTTTTGTGTGTGCAAAAACTCCTATGTGCAAACCTTTTTTCCCCCTGTACCAAACTAATCTTTTTTCTTCCAAAATGTTTGCCAAAAAGGATTGAAACACAAAAAACTTGCAGTAGCTGACAGTTTTTTCCCAACAGGATATCTCAGTGTATTGGCACACCCTTCCTGGGACAGGAGAAGAAAACTCATGAATACTTTTCATGAAGTGAACCAAGTTCTTTTAAAAAAACAAAAAACATATTGCATTTTAAACTGGTTTAGCAACCAGTCCTCTGCCCAAAGGAACCATAGGTCTTATGGAAGTGGGAGTGGGTGAGATCTCCAGAAGCATTCTTCCCACATGAAAACTACACTTCCCTGGAGGAGAGATTTTGGAAGCAGAGTGAGAAGAAAATGAACCTATGACAGTTCAGTCAAGAACTCATACGAGTGAATGTGGCAACTTCTAACTCAGCCTTTGGCTTCTTTCGAGACTCTGGAGGCTATAAGGGGAATGAGCCCATGTAGGACGTGAATGGACCTTGCTTTTTTCCTTCTACTCTGTCTTTGCTGCTTTTCTTCCCACCCTCACCCAAAATCCGCTTGGAAGGATTAAGTAGTTGGGCAGCCTGAAATGCGATTAGCAGTCTTAATGGCAGCCCTGATTTAAAGCAAGTCTATGTTACGCATATACACCTTGAGCTTTTTCCAAGGGCTATTGCATTGTGCTTCAGCTCCCTTGGTATTATGTCTTGAAATTCTTCTGTGTTTGGAAGTGTGATTGGAAATAGTCATGTAAAACTGGCAGAATCTGAACCCTGATGAAATTGTGTTTTAAAAAGCATTTATTACATAATGGATTGCAAAGCCCAAATAAATTAGTTAACACAGAGAGATGCCACTTTTTTGTAGGGATAGTTACATTTTCCCCCCATTCCATTACTTTCTGTTTCTGAAGAAGGGCAGGAAAAGTGTTTTCAGGAGTCATACATACTGATGGAACTATGTAAATGAATAGTAGTGATGATGACTATGGTGGTGGCAACAATGACAGGATGGCATAATGCTTGAAAAAGTCCAGTCAAGATTCCTCTCAAAATGTCTTTTAAAAGTACATTTAAAAGTAACTAAACAGTGTTATATTCTTCTCTATAAAAGATAACATCATTCTCAGTCACCACATTATTTTTTTGGGTTGCAACTTGCTCCCCACATTTCAAAAACAATGAAACTCATTATGGATAGCCCAGGTTACATATAACTCATTTATGCTAGCTCTAGGAGAGACAGAAAAGAAAACGAGTTGGATGAGAGTCTTTGATATCATCTTAAGTTTTTTTGAGGGGGGCTTAACTGCTGAATGGTTATGGAGGATGCAGTGATTATGGAAAATTATACAAATAGTGGCCCATCAAAACATGGAAATGTCACCTCCCTTGCAGTCACACTACCTTGAATTACTAGACAATTGGCTTGAGTTGCTCTTTTTTTTCACCCCACCCAAAATGTGTGAGATCCTGGAAGCCCTTGCCAGTCAAGGTAAATATCAGTAGGCTAAGAGATGGCTTGAGGAATTCCTTTCTTGTAGCTTCTTGTATGAGAAGTGCATTTTGGATTAAGGTGCAAGTCAAAGCTTAGCTTACTCAGCGGATTTTATACCTCTCCAAAAAATGCCAAACATTTCTTGGCAATTCAGACATCAAAAATACATTGAAGATATTATTTAATGGTTACAACAACAGAGAGGTTGGATGCACATAGTAATGGCTGAGATTCTACATCAAGCAGGCAGAGCATGTTTTGTCTGTACAGTTCCATGTTCACCTGCATATATCTTTTTTGGATGGGGCACAAGTGACTGTCTTCTGGCTTGGGGTGGACGACTATGGGTGGCTAGAGGGCTATATTAGCCCTCCAGACGACCTTCAAGGGAACTCTCAGTTATCCGTTGCTACAGAAGTTGAATTAAAAGGTGGTTTTGCACTCATGCTGTGCTCGTATGCCTTCCAAAGGCTTCTGGTGGGCTGCTGTGGGAATAGTGTGTTTGCTTTCATTCTGACCCCATGCAGCTCTTCCTATGACCAAACTGCAGTTATGATTGATGGTATGAGTGTTACACCTGAATAGACAAAATGAATTCACTGCTTAATATCCCAGGTTCTCTACGTACATTTCCTCAGTGCCTGTTCTTTTTTGTGTGCAGCTGCTCCCTTACTGGTTTCTGGAGAACACCGGGTCAACCTGGCGATAGCAAAAGTCAAACAGAGCTATGGACAACTGGAGCAAGACTTTCAGAAGCGGAAGGCTGAGAGCAAAGCAAAGGAGGCACCCTGCCCAATGGACGTTCTTGGAGTCCGTATTAAGGAGGAGCCAGTGAGCGACGAGGAGCCAATGGACACGTCTGTCTGTGACGGGTTGAATAACGGACTGGCCAATGGGATCCATTCAGAAGAGGATTCAGTGGACTCCTTGAACGGCCACTTGCCAGTCCAGGAGAGGGTTGCTCAAGAACTGAGAGCCTTTTTGGTGGCAACTTTTAAGAAACAGTATGTCCTAACCCTGAATGAACTTAAACGGTTGTTTAATCTCCACGTGGCTAGCCTGCCTCCTGGGAATCTCTTGTTTAGTGGCATTTCAGACAAAATGTTGCAGGACATGGTGTTGGACATGGGCTGCAAACAAATAATGGTGCCTGTAAGTGTTCTTATTTTAATATTTTACTATTACTTGTTATTATCTGTAGCAGATTAAGACTGGCATCCCATTAGTGGCATAGGCACATGTCAGTTTTCCCTATGCCTGTGCACATCCTCTTTTGAACTCATTGGAGATTGGTATTCCCTCCCTCCCACCACAGTGGCCAAATGGCCCCCACCCCAGGACTTATCATACAGACTCTGAAGCCCCCTGGCACAGCCCTGCTGTGCCTCAAATGAAAGTGAGCAGCTTCAGAGAAGCATCTGGCTATGTCTCCATAACCCGACGCAAAATGATGACAGGAGCACTGAGACTTCCCAAAGACCCTGGCAGATCTCAGTGCTGCTGTAATCCTTTTGTGTCTGTGTATAGAGAGACACTTTTCCTCTTCTGCCTTCTCTCCACAGGACATGGAATAGCAGCTGGAGGTGGGGTTTCAGAAGCTGTACGCAAAGTCTGAGAAGGCTGTGTGGCTTAGCCTACAGCAGGGTGGTATACACAACCACTAAGCCATAAAGGATCACAGCCAAGAACAACAGCTTTAATGTGTTCCTTTGTGGGCCTGAGTAAGGATATGGTCTTTCAGAGTGCCCATTGGCTTAGCTGCTGTGGTGTCACAGTGTGTCAAGTAGCTTCTGATGTTCATGTTTTGAAAATCTCTTAAGAAGACCCAAGGCTTGGAATTCTAAAATCTGTAAGTCGCTTATATACCTGCTGTCTAGGTGATATATTAAGCTGTATTCCTTGAGCTTTTGAATTTCATTGTGGTCATAGACACATTGATTCAGTGATAGATCACATGGCTTTACCTACAGCAGTTGCCAGCCTTGATGCTGGGTGGTTTTGTATTTAACAGGTTCAGGTAGCAGGTAATGGGAAAGACCTCAGTCTGTCTTAGACCCTGGAGAGCTGTGCAAGAGAGAGCAGATTGTTGAGATGAGTGGATGGTTTGTCTGATGTGAAAGAGTTTCCTTGAGTTGCGGGGAGACAACACTTGTGTGCTGGCAGGGCTGGCAGATTGGTGACCTTCCACTTGATGCTTTACTACATTTCCTCTCAGCCCCTGCCAGCATGACTCATGGTAAGGGACTGTGGTAGGAGGAGTCCAGCAAACCTATCAGGCCACAGATTCCTTTATCTCCTTTGTGCGTATGCTGCCTTTAGCAGTGGCTGTAGCTTTGACAGAGGTTGGACACAGGGAGAGGTTGAGAAGAGCTTTTATTTCCTGCATCTCTGGTATTACTTTGTCTTTACACCTTTTGTAAGCCCAAGGTATCTGGTAATGGCTGATGAAAGGTGAAAACATTTTCAGATCAGTAGTAAAAACAAAACATGAAATGTGTGAGACTGTGCTTGAAAGTGCAGTCTAATCTTAACCTTAACATGTAAAATCCACTTTAAAAGAGGATATGGCTGCAGCATTTCCTGAGAATACTAAGTCTCCCTGCTGTGTTTGCAAGAAATGGGATGTCAAGGTGAACAGTAGGAGGGCTGAAATCTTTAATCAGTAACAGCAGAGCAAAAGAGAGCTTCTCTCACTTCTGCTCACGTCTTAGAAACGTTATGATTTGGATTACAACACCTAGAACATCCTAGCCAGCATGATTAGTAGCCATATTGGAGATTCTTAGGGCGTCAGTCTCCAAAAGGAACGTTATCCAGCTTTGTTTCTGCTCAACTATTGAAGATGCAGAAAATATATTTTACTATACAGATTAAGCTTCCTTTATCCAAAAAACCAAAATCCTCCAAAACCCAACATTTTTGGCCACCAGCTGCTCATTTCCACCTTCGAGGTGGCTGCTGTGGTACTCCTGCTTGTTTGTCTCTCAGGTCTTCAGTCTCTCTCCTTTTGCCACCAGTCATGTACTTCCACCTTTGAGATGGTAGCTGTGATGCTCTTGCTCATTCGTCTCTCGGATTTGAGGAGCACCATTGCTGCTGCCTTGAAGGCAGAAGCGGACAGCTGGCAGCAAAATGAGAGAGTGAGGTGAGAGAGATGGATTTACACCAAGCACTACACTTGAATTCCTGCCATTTCACAGATCCTCAGTTTCTCTTCAGCCTCACATTTCATACACAACACAAGTAGCAAATTAGCAAGATGCGAGGCTATTCCAAAAAGGTACTGTGTTCCAATATCCAAAAAAATATGAAATGCGGAACACTTCTGCTCCCAAGCATTTTGGATGAAGAATACTCAATTGTATTGTGGCTTTCATGTAACTGTAGAAAAAGATTGAAGAGTTGGAAGGGGCTTTGACTACAGTGCCTGAGCCATGTTTGGTAAGACTGTTGGCACTTGTTGGTCAGACATCTGGAGAGCCAAACCCCAAGAGATGTTTCTCCACCGTGTTTAGCAAAAGAAAGCCACCCTTCTACATAATTGGTCCCACTGCTGGACACTTCTACTGACAGGAGATTATTTGTAATATAGATTTCACCTCCCATGAATTTGTACATGTTAGATGTAGTCCAATGCTATGGGAAAACAGAGAGCCAGTGTTGGCATGTATGTTATGGAACATTTTGGTGTATAAATTTTTTTTTCTTTTCTGCTTCTTATGTAGTGCACGAGGGAGAAGTTCGGGAGTTTGGATAGCTTTTGCATGACCTCGTTTTCAGTCAGGTGGCAAACTGCTTGCATTATAACACTTTAAGTGAAGAGGAGGTGAGCCCTGATATGATAAGAGCATTCTGGCATCTGAGATCCATCAGGCCTTCAGCCCCACCTTCACACACTTAAGGGTGAAGCTTTATATAAAAGGGAAGAAAGCAAAGATTTTGACATGCTTAGACTTTGTCTGGTATCTGCCTTTCCACTTCTGTGTTGCTGTTGCAAAATAAACAGAGATTCTGGGGCCATTTTGTTTGACCCGAAAGAAACATAGTCGTGTCGAGGGTGTAACTCCAAGCAATTCAGTTGAATGGAACAAATGTTGTCTTGCCGTAAAGAACGGGGATTGAGTTAGCAGTGTCTGTCTGTAAAAATAATGTAAAATAACTACTTATTTGACCAGAATAAGAAATAAATAACTTGAGCATGACTTAAAGGCAGCAGCTTGTCAGAAAGGAATTATTGTTTCATCAGCCCTGGTTAGTCACAGCTCTGAAGCGTGTGTATTTTAAACTGGGAAACTTTTTATATTGTTCCCAATATATCAGATTATAGCAGTACTGTTGCCTTTGGTACTTCTATAGTCATACGTGCAGAGTCGAAAAAGTTCCAAAATCCCTTAGCCATGTTGACAGGTGAATTCTGAAGTTACAGCCCAAATAAATAACTTCCTTCAGATTTCTGTAGATCTGATATGAAAATACGTGTACCAGCAAAACCATGGGTGAGGCTGATTCTCTGCCTCCCTAGCTTTTCTGCTTGAAAGTTAACAAAACAGTTTTTAATTGGAGCTTCCCTTTAAACATCCTCTTGAAGTAGAGCTTTTGAGAAGCATTGATTTGGCGTACATTTGGATTCTTTACTGTGGTTAAGGCAATAGACCAGTGGTTTTTAACTTTTTCTTTGCCAAGGACCCCTCTAAATATAACTTGTTGCCAGGGACCCCCAAGACTTAACTCAAGGTTTAAATATTTAAATTTAGATATAAATATTCAAATATTTATTTATTAATTAAAGGCTTCTAGAGAATAAGATTCAGTTCCCACTCGGACATTGCATGACCTTGAGTAAGTCACATTCTCTCAGCCTCAGAGGAGGGTAGAAGCAAACCCTCTCTGAACAAATCTTGCAAAAAAAAACCACTCTATGATAGGCTTGCAAATGAGTGACAGTTTCGGCATGTGCGCCCCTTTGCTTTGCATTTACTTTATATTCCAGATATGTGCACAGTTGGTTTGTCCCATTTCCTTTCCTGAAAATCTCTGGATGCTGTTCCAAGCAGTGAACTCTGAGGGCAAAGCAACAAGCAAACTGTGGATTGTTAAATAATATGCATCACCAAATTACCCACACTGGTGTGTACTAATTTATATTCATAGAAAGTGAAATAGTTTCTGGCTTGATAGTGACCATAGTTATCAGATGACTCTAGCTTGGATGTTATAACAGTCCACAAGTTCTGTTTGTTATCCTTGATCATCTTAATTTAGACAAAAGAGGAGACCATAGTAAATAAGCTGTATTTTGTGTCTTTGAGCAGATGGAAAGCTTTGCATTTTTAGACAAACTACAATTTCCTCCAGCATCTAAGCTCATAGAGATGGTTTCTGTGAACTATGGTTAATGGCAGTAAGCTGGAATCTAAGGATACTATCTTGTTCTCACCAGCCAGAGCTTCTGGTTTGTTTAAAATCAGTAGAGAAACCTTCCAGTCTTCTTTTTTCTCCTGGTGTGTGAAGGAGAATGAAAGAGGAGATAAGATTACCAGCCCAAGCTCTCTACAACATGTTCCCAGATTAAGGAAATGGTTTTCAACTTGAATCAGACCAATAAATTGGGAAGCGGAAGCCATAGTCCAGTTCTAAATTGGGGTTTTTTCAGACCCTGGTTTGGTATGATGTCTAAATTGAACTGAGAGAGAAAAGACATAATATGAGTTTGTTTTAAATGGGAGAAGTCAGAAGGAAAGTCAAAGAAACAGATATAGTCAAATGTGTGCCAATGCCTTTTCAGAGATCTAAAAACTAGCCTTACAGTATGTCCACAAAATGCAGCATGTAAATTGTGTTTGTTTAAAAGAGAGTGGGAGAGTTACCCAGAATGGCAATACAATCATCTCTCCACATTTGCTAAGGTCAGGGGCACAGGACCCCCAAGAAAGTGGAAAAACCGTGAATAACTCTAGGCCCTCCCAAACCATATTTAACACACACAAAAAGTATGACCAGCATATTCAACCCACCGTGGATTCCTTTGAGGCATCGGCGTTCCTTCACAAGGCAGAAGTGGGGGGCTGATGGGACTTAGCTGCCACTTCCACTGCTGCCCCACACCATTTTTAAAAGGGACTTACAAGCCTTGTTCGCAGTTTCTCAGTCTCATGGGGCTTGCGGTCCCTATTAAAAATGGTGTAGGGAGGCAGCAGAGGTGATAGCAAATAATTCATTAATAATCAAATCTGCAAAAGTGAAACCCACCAATGTGGAGGGCTGTATATTTTCTCATCAGAAGCCTAGAAGTCAATTCCATATCAGTAGAAAATGGTGTTGTTTCTTCTTACCATGAAAATAAATGTGAATATGTAAATATGCTAAGTTCTGCCCTGACTATGATGTGCAGGAGATTGTTTCCAAGTGCTTCTTCAAAGACAGAAATCTCGACTGAGATCCTGCATTGTCATTGGAACTATGATGGTGGAGCTCCAACATTGTAGCTATGACTGACTGTGCTGACCCCCAACTTTGCAGCTTGGCAGTGCCCCAGCCAGAGCATTTCCATGGTGCTGGGAAATGATGCCTGCAGGACACTCTCAGCTGAGGAGTGCCTGGAAAACAAGAAGTTGGAGAGACCCCTCAAGAGTCCCAGCACAACTGTTGGGAGCCCATTGCAGACCTCATTTGCCAGTGGTTCAGTCTCCTCAGAAACACTTCAGTTGGGGGTGCCGCCAGGCTGCAGAGGTGATGGCTTTGGGGTATCACATTTGGTGGTTCAGGGCAGGAAATGGGGATCCTTAGCACTTACGATAGCGCAAGTCCAACTTGCAATATCGTGATAGCTGAACAGGATGCCAACAACTTGTGTTTCTTGGTGTTTAAAAGAATACATTTGTAGTCATTCAGCTCTGAGACGATCAGTTGTTAGGAAGTGTTGGTGGGGCTACACTTTTGATTTACAGATTTAACATCCTGCCTTGTTCCAAAGCTCTTAACCAGTTTGGACAAAACAGGAAACTGTGATTTGTTGAGGACTTTTTTTGGTTTATTTGCCAGCTTATAGGAGGAAAAGACTTGAAGGTGCCGTGTAAAAAATCTGATTGTCCACACGGAGAATGGTTAATGTGAACAGATTGAAATGGTGTTGGATTTGAGTGGGCCATGGTTAATGTGGATCCAAGTGGGCTGTGAATATTCAGGGTGGATTTTTTTTCTTCATTTAAAAGAATGAAATATAAGGTGATGGAGTCAGACCTTGGAAGCATTACTTCCGTTGGCTACAATTCCCAGAATAGCATGTCTGCTACTGGCTGGGTTATTCTGGGAACTGTAAACCAGAAAAGCATTTTTTTCTAATTTTGGGACTTCCTTAAGTTATGCAAGCCCTGCTGGGGAAGCATAAGTAGACTTATTGACTGCCTTGAAACCCACAGAAGCAAACTATGGGGTAAACCGTTGTTAAATTCTCCTTATCCCCTCAAGATGAGCTCATACTTTTTCTATACTTGATTATAGAATTATAGATTATATTGTTCTATTCCGGATGGGTGGGTGGGTGGATGGATGGATGGATAGATAGATGGATACCAGGTTGAGGTTTTTTTTCCTCACATTTGGTTGGAGCTGAGATTGTAAACTCTTGTGTTCTGCCTTCTGTATACAGTAGACCAGTCTTAATTGAATTAGTCTTTTTCATGTCCTGTTCTTTTTTTTAAATACCCTAAAGCCAATAATCCTAACTGGCGCAACCTCTTCTTAGTTTCCCCCGCAGACGGCCGCATTACCGGATGAACAAAAGGTCTTTGCACTTTGGGAAGCTGGTGACATGTATGACCAGGTAAGCTCTTGCAAACTCTGTACTTTGGACTGACCCCTCCAGCAAAGTGTAATTAATTAATTGATTGATTGATTGAATTTATATCCCATCTTTCTCCCAAAATGGGATTCAGGATGGCATTTTGTCCATTCTTTGTAAAAATGACAGTAGCGGGGCTTCAACTACTAGAAGGAGCTGGACCGAGGAAAATTTTAGTTCTTTAGGTCAATATGGGAAACTTCAGCTTGTTGGGTGGCTTGTTTGTGGGAAGGGGCTGATACGTGTTGGGGAGAGCGGGCACCTAGTGTCCAAACCAGGTCAGGGAAGGGTAATTGAAAAGGGATTGGTTTGCATGGTAGCCTTGAACTTTCTGCCTTTCACCCATCTCCTCCTTTGAGTGTGGAGGACCATTGAGAGTGGGTTTGTGGCACTGAGAAGTTGGGGTATGTGCTGTCCTTAGCTGACCAGGCAGTGGCTGGTGGAGGAGGAGGACCAGAGGCAAGTTTTTAAAGGGCCGCAAGACCTGGTCAGAGCCGCAGAGAGGGAAGGTTCCCCTGGAAGAGAAGCACTTGAGGTGGTAGGGCAAGGCTTAGAGAACCTAACCAAATCCGGGAAAGTTAAACCCATAAATTGGAAGTGTCAGCCCTGTTTTATAGGATAGAAATGGTCTGGGAGACCATGTATATCACCTTGAGAAGACAGAGTATACATGTAACAAAAGAAGAAGTGAGGTGTATCCAGAACAGTAGTATGTATAAAGCAGTGACTTAGAGGATGGACTTCTTTGTGGCCAGATAATTCTTAGTGATACACACTGGCATGGATCTAGATTTGGTCAGACTTGAAGTAAATTCACTTAGTTCAGGGGGACTTAAGTTTAATCATAACTGACCTGTATGCCATTTGCTTTGAGTGTTCCTTGTGTATGCCCTCTCCTCTTCAGTATTACTTAGTGGAATCATTCCTCTAAATACAAACTTTTTTGATGTAAGAGTGAAATGTGCCTGTATATTTCTGGATTTCTCTACACTTTAATCAAGAATACTAAGCCAAAATAATAAAGAGCAGTGCTTACCTATACATATATGTTTTATTTTTATCTGCCACCTTTCTCCCAGGATGGAACCCACAGCCTCTTTGTCTCTCTGTTTACAGCACAATTGAATACCGTTGTGGAAGTTACTAAAAGGCCAATAGTTGCTCATTTTATCCAAATTGGAAACTGTGGCTGCCAGTTTTGAATGAAGCCAAAATGGAATATTAAACTAAGTTTGAATAGTGGCTTGGGATCTTCATCTGCTCAGAAACTGGTAACCATAGTTTCTGGGTTTAGATGAGCCAGGAAACCATGGTTAATTAGTGATATCCTGATTTAAACACAGGGCTGCACTCACCAGAAAAATTCTCACAGTGAGGCCTATCTTAGCAAGCAGATTATACGACTGATACTTATTCCACAAGGGTTTGCTTTATGCTAATAACAGTTTTGTTTTTTGCTTCTGACTGGCCATTCTATGTGTATTAACCTGAAGTTGCTTTTTTTTCTTGTTCTTTCTTGATTTCAAAGCACAGGCAAATTTTGCTTGAAATTTTTTCCAAAAACTACAGAGTGCGTAGAAATGTCATCCATAATCGGCTTGCCCAGGAATATGGAGACGATCTAGATAAACAGGAGGTGGATAAAGTCTTGAAGGTAACAATGTGCATGCTTGTAAATGAAACTTGAAATGCTCACCACCCATTGAAGTGGAGCTTGTTTTATTATTTTATCTTCATTTAACTTATTTTTTTGCTCTTGTAGAGTGCAGGATTGTTCATAGGATTAAAGAAACCAACAGGTTCTTTTTACATATATATTATGAGCTACAACCCTAAACATTTAATTCCACTTTCTATTTATAAAATGGATTTGGTGGAAGATAAAAAAGGTGGGCTTGCAGAGAAGAGGAGGGGATCTCAACACAACATAGCAAGGAAGTAGCTTTATATTGAGTCAGTTCATTGGTCTGTATTGTCTGCGCTCTTCCATGTCTCAGGAATCTTTCCCAGCCCCACCTAAAGATATCAGGGAATTAACCTGAGATCTTCTGCAATCAAACTATGTATTCAAGCTCCCAGCTTTGATCCCTAATACTTTTGAATGTGTAATCACGTAAAACAAACCACCACCTCTAGATGCAAAGCATGATCATCAGTGGGGTGCACATTCACACGCTCGTGTATATTCAATTATAAATTGGGTGGTATTGGCTGTAACTCACTTAGCTTGATTATTGGATTCCATTTGAAATTAAATCCCATCTCCTTAATTGCATTGCACAACTGACTGTGGTAGCATTTTTATCTGCTGCATCAATATTTTGAAAACTTTAATTAAAATCACCTTTAAAGAGTATTTATTTCTCCTTTAAGCAGGAGCCTGAGGCCAGCTGGCAGGTGTTATTTCAAGCCTTCTTTGAAATCCCTAGAAGACCTTGAAGGTCATTTTTCCTTAGGCTGATCCTCCTCACAGGGTGTGGGTGTTTGTGTATAAATAATGTTCTTTTATAACAAACTTATTGAACCAAAAGAGAACACTCTATGCCTGGGAAAAAGTTTTGCTAAGCTTGGAGAAATTCAACAAAATGTTAAAAGAGGACGCACACCCCTCAACAGATCCATAAGCATGGTGAACAGAGAATAATGTATTTTTTCATTTTTCCCCAAAAAAAACATGACCAAAAGCATGACCTAAAAGCATGACCTTATTGTTTTGGAGATACATTTTGAGAATCGTAGGTTCATTGAAAGTAACTCTGTTGATAGTCTAGTCAAATCCCAGTTGTGAACCATCAGGGAGCTGAGATTCCCTTCACCATGGCAATATCATCTTCCCTTTGCCACGGGCAACGACTCAAAAACTCCACAGATCACTGACAGAGGGAAGGTGGAAAATGGAGGACGACGAGGGAATATGAAATGGAGGATCTTGGAAGATACGGTTGCTGATAACCTGAACAGGAGAGCTCCACAGTGCAACTTTTTTTTTTAGTTTTATGTATGGGGATAAGATAAAATGTTATGGATTGCGTGTGCCCACAGGTTCACATATATCCTTTAGAGAAACAAAATGTTCAACTAGTTGTATTGATTTATTTTTTCCCTTAGTTTGAATGGAACTGGTAACTAGTTCAGAGAATGAATTAATGAAGTTGAAAGTACCAGAGTTTGTGTGCATACATGTCTTCAAGTTGCCTGTCAATATATGGCAACCTGATGAATTTCGTAGAGTTTTCTTAGGCAAGAAATACTTCAGTTATCTCTCAGCAAAAGGAAGTTGAACTGTTGATATAAGCTATATCAAGTACAGTTCTCTTCAAGTATGTGACTTTACAAATGCAATATCTTTTCAGAGCTAGCCATTTTTTATTAAATATACAGGAAGTATATGCTATTGTTTTTTACACTGTGAGAAATAAGAACTATTTCAACAAAACAATTCTCACGTAAAGTTTTTGAGTATAATTAAACCAAACATGCTAAATCAGATAACATTATTTAGCACATTGGAATTTTTTTTTTAAAAAAAATCTGCAGTTCTTTTTCCGGAAAAAAAAACTATCTTTGGCAGGGAGTCATCTGGTGTAGTAGCTCTTAACCTGTGGGCTGTGGAACCCGGGGGCTGTGATGTCCCCACTGGGGAGATGTCCAAAGGCTTGAAGAAATGTTATAAAAGGAAATCAGTCAGTCAGTTGTACATTGATCTTAAAGAGCAGGCATCTTTATCAGTGACAGACATCATAGAATCATAGAAATGTAGAGTTGGAAGAGACCACATGGGCCATCCAGTCCAACTCCCTGCCGTGCAGCAACACCCTCAAAGCACTGCCGACAGATGGCCATCAAGCCTCTGCTTAAAAACCTCCAAGGAAGGAGACTCCACTATACTCCGAGGCAGCACATTCCACTGCCGGACAGCCCTGACCGTCAGGAAGTTCTTTCTGAGGTTCAGGTGGAATCTCCTTTCCTGCAGCTTGAATCCATTGCTCCTTGTCCTGGTCTCTGGAGCAGCAGAAAACAAGCCCACTCCCTCCTCTACATGGCATCCCTTCAAATATTTAAACATGGCTATCATGTCCCCTCTTAATCTTCTCTTCTGCAGACTAAACATACCCAGCTCTCCAAGACTATCCTCATAGGGTATGGCTTCCAGGCCTCTCACCATTTTGGTCGCCCTCCTCTGGACTTGCTCCAGCTTGACCATGTCCTTCTTGAATTGGGGTGCCCAGAACTGGACACAGTATTCAAGATGAGGTCTAACCAAAGCAGAGTAGAGTGGTACCAGTACCTCCCTCAATCTAGACACCATACTCCTATTGATGCAGCCGAGAATTGCATTGGCATCATTTGTACAAAGTTTCATTATGATATTTCAAACCATTCAGAAGTTGTGAAATAACTGATAACAAAAAATGTACTCAGCACTTGCTACTTCTGTACACCGTGAGAACATGGAAATGAACAGCACGGACTGGCTGAGAGAAAGCATGTAGCATTTCTTGCTCCTGCATTTTAAATCTTGAGTTAAATCTTGGTGGTCAGTTGCAACGAAAGATATTTAAAGGAGGTCTGTGGTAAAGAAAAAGTTAAGAACCGCTGATTTGGAGAATCTAACTCATTGAAGTGCACGGTGAAGGGAGACAATATGCCCACAAATTCATTGTTATTCTTTCACAAAATTCTCAGTTTATGGGTCATCCTTTTGAAAAGAATCATTTTCCGAGATGAGTCAAGCCACCTTCTGAAATAGGTCCCCTGGGATCGTTTCTCTTTCCTTTCTAGCTGTTGCAAGTAGCATTTTAATCAAGATGTTATGGTTTAAAGAGCCATTTCCTCCCTGCACAGACATGACAGATACAGAGAGAAATAGATATTTCTTATCTCCTTTCAAATAGCTGAGTTGCCGTTTGGAGAATGAAACAAAAGATAACATCGCCAGCTAAAGATCCTTTTCCCTGGTTTTAAGATGGAGGCTAGAGTAATAGATTGTCCTCCATTTTGGAGTCACTGACAGATCGGTTTGTGTGTTCCTAAAAGTCCAATGCCATATATAGTTTGTAATGAAAATTGTGTCTTAACAACATTGGAAGGGACCCCTTACTCTTGGCATCTTAAGCAGAAGTAAACAGGGCTGTCTTTTCACTCTTTTGCTTCTCTCTAGTCAGTGAGCTTAATTCCAGAGGTATGCAATTAATAATAATATAAGGTAGGGTTCATATATAAGGCAAGGGTTCAAGGCAGGGTACAACAAATTACGACTAAAATGCCCTAAAATCTCAAAACCATTTAAAATACAGATATATCCTAGTTAATATAAAATTAAAAAGTACAATTAAAAGTACAAATACATTGAAAACTACAATTAGAAGTACAGTTAGAAGTATACTTAAAAATAGACTGGGTAGACCTACCGAAAGAGATAGATCTTTAGCACTTTTTAGAATTTGGATAGCATATTTTGCTATTGGATCTATTCCAGCAGATCATTCCACAGTCAGCTGACAAAAAGGTCCTTTGGGTGACCATTGCCAGTCTAGTCCTGGCCGGTTTAAGTAAATGACCCCCAGAGGACTTGAGTATACGGGGTAGATTGTATGGGAGGAGGCAATCCTACAGGTAACTTGGACCCAAGCCATGTAGGGCTTTAAGGGTAATAAGCATCACTTTGTAGTTTGCCTGTAAACTAATTGGCAGCCCGTGGAGCAATTTTAAGATCAGTGCGATATGTTCTCTCCTCGCTGTTCCTGTAACCAATCTGGCTGCCATATTTTAGACCATTTGGAGTTTCCGAACTTGGTACAAAGATAGCCCAATGTACAGCGCATTGTAGAAGTTCAGCCTTGAGGTTACCAGCATGTGCACTACCATCTTTAGGTTGTCCAATTCTAGGAAGAGGCGCAGTTGGGATATCAGCCAAAGTGGATAATTAGAAGTAGAATTATTTTTCTGCAAGATTATATAGGGAGATTATAAGAATGCTTCTTAACAGCTTTTCTTTTCTTTCCAGGACTGCTGCGTAAGCCAAGGTGGCATGTGGTACCTTAAAGGGACAGTGCAACAGCCAACGTCTTGACAAAAGGGGCTTTTTATTGCATCAGGTTAACTCCAAGATCAGAGACAAAAGTGGAGCAGGCAAGAAAGCCACATCAACCCTCTACTTTTCCCTTTGTACAGGGCAGAACTTGTTCAGCTCATGGCCCTGTGGATGGAGGAAGCTACGAACCCAGTGCTGCTCATGTCTGCGTGGCATCTGAAATGCCACCAGTGAATAGAAAGAAGAAACTGGACCTTCATAACCTGTTAGAATTGTTGGAGATTCCTAATGTATTTTGCTTCTCATTCTGATTATAACAACAACAACAACAACAAAAATTTAGACTGACCCAAATGTTAAAGAAGATCATGAACTAACGTTTTATTTTGTAACTAATGCCAATAAATTGCAAGTTTACACTTAAATATCCAGATTTTTTTAAAATATTCTGACTTTGGTTATGGTCCCCTGCTTTGTTTACTGGCCCTTCTTAGAGGATAAGGAATATGTTCCTCTGATTTAGGGAGAGGGACATTATTAAATGTACTGTTTTAGGTATGATCTCACAGACTTTTTTAATATGAAAATTAGTCATTTGCAGAAACATTTATATATCTGAAGGGGCTTTTAGGTTTCATGGGAAGTTTTTTGTATAATCATATTCACCTGTCGACAGGTGAGTTGTGTACTTGCTCATCCTGGATCATGTGCAACTTGGTACCACCCTTGATAAATGGTGATGGTAAATTCTTTATTTTTATATAAGATACACTTTTTATCTTGAAGGTTGAAGATAGTATATTGCTTAAGTTCTATTCCTGCTTTGCATAGTGATTAATTTCTCACAATTCAACATTATCTTCCTTTTTTAAAATTCAGATTTTATTTTAAAACTGGTTCATAAGTCTTATTTTTCAGATAAAAAAGAAATACTGTTTGAGCTTTCCTTATCTGGAAATCCAAAAGCCTCCAAAAATCAAAACTTTTTTGCCACCAGCTGCCATTATCTGCCTTTGAGCAGCAAAAAGAGAGAGATTGAGGATCTGTGAAATGGCAGGAAGCTTGGATTTGTGCTGAGCACTGTGCTTGGATTCCCACCATTTCACAGTCTCTCTCCAGCCTTGTGTCTTGTACAAAATGCAAGTAATGAACAAACGAGACACGAGGCCATTCCAAAAAGGTACTGTATTCCAAAATCCAAAAAGTGTGAAATACAGAACACATCTGGTCTGAAGCACTTTGGATAAAGGATATTCAACCTGCAATTGCTTTATATGGGGGTGGGGTTTGATGGGTCCAGAGCCCAATCCCCTGGGACTCGGGGGTTTCGTGGCCTGCCAAAAATGCCAGAAAATGAAAACAAAGAAGGAGTAGAAGAGGCCATAAACTGATTTCTGGGTTGTTGTTGTTTCAATGTTAAAATGTGGTAGGGGTGTTCCGTAACATATTTGAAAGGTGACTCGTCACACCTGGAGATCTCAAAGGGTGGCAATTCACACTTTTTTTTTGCCAGAAATGGGTCAACTTCGGTGGTTTGGGGCCTCA
This sequence comes from Ctenosaura bakeri, assembly GCA_948474755.1. Lineage (NCBI taxonomy): Eukaryota > Metazoa > Chordata > Lepidosauria > Squamata > Iguanidae > Ctenosaura > Ctenosaura bakeri. The sequence continues at coordinate 69,182 of CAOLHI010003835.1, read as the reverse complement.
AAAACAGCCGGAAGGACAGACTTTGCCCATCCCTGGATTACGTATTTGTATCATCTTTCCGGGTTGCATACCAACATTACCACTTTATCCTCCCATCCACCTTGCGTGGAGGATCAAGTGGAGATTGACTGGCCCAGGATCACCCCATCAGCCTTGTGGCTGACTGCAGATTTGCATCCTGGTGTTCTGGAATCAACATCCAATATTCTAGTCTGGGGTGGAGGCATGTGTCTCCCATAAAAGGTGTCTCATAACCAGGGTTGAAACAGAATTGAAATGGGTCTAAATAACTCACCTCATCAGGAACTCCAGAACTTGAGAGGCCACCACATGCCCTAGTATGGGATGTTGGAGACTGGCCTATAATTGTTCACTATAGGAAACCCAGGGAAGCTTTTTCAGAAGAGGTCTTAATAACAGTCTTCTTCAGGCATGTGGGGACTCTGCCTTGTTGTGAAGTGGCATTAACCAGGACTTTCTCCTTGTCTTTCACCTAGGGAGATCCCCCCTTCACTGCTAGACCTTTACTGCTTCTGGACTTTTGACTGTGCAAGCCATGTTTCAGCTGGAGTTAAGTCCTCGCCCACTCAAAACTGCAACTTGTTAGAATTCTTGCATTGTATAGGATTAGCAAGTATGTGGGTGAGAAGAACAGCTGTGTTGTGTTGTTGGGTTTTTTTTTTAAATCACATCATGGTCTTTCTCTGCTCAGAAAATCAGTTTAGAGAGAAAATTGTTTTTCAGGTATACTACTTCCTTCTTTTCTTCTCTGAACAGAAGAGAGGTCATCCAATGATATGTGAGACAATATCCAACCAGATAAATAAGAGCTCATAGTGGGTGATTAAAATTAAACTGGGAGAACTGCATGAATAAGAATGTCACTTAGGAATAGCAGTATAGCATGGATGGGAACTTGTGGCCCCGCCACTGTCATTTGGACTGCCATTTTAATTATCTTTCACAACTGCCTATGCTGGCTGGGGCTATTGGGAACTTCAACCAACAACAAGTGAGGGCCAGAAGTTGTTTACCATGTTGTGGAGTTTATCAGCTCTTGTAACTTTCATGTGTAGTTTTGGATCTTATGTTTTACACAGAATTTTCTAGGGCTTAAGAAAGTCAAGGCCAAGATCCCGTTCACTTTTGACAGATAGAACACTGAGGTCTTCAAACCTAAGGCACTATAGGAAGGCTGGCTGGGAAAACTGCCAGTGCCTTTTCTATAGGTTATTTTCCAAGCCACTCCGGTTATAGTGCTTTGTTTCCAATGACCAGAGGCAGGCATTTGAAGAATGAGATGGCTCTCAACAGAAGCAACCCTTTCAGGAAAGTGTGTGGAGGTGGCCACCAAACCATTTCCTGGAAAGACTTTTTTTATTGAGAGACATCTAGTCATTCATTGGTGGTGGCTGCTCCCCTCACCTTATGTAGGTTCCACGTATGGAAGCCTTCAGTCCAAATCTTGGAGAAAAGTGGTTCAGTCCATCATCACTCAGAAAAGAGGCAGAGAAGTTGTTTGCTCAAGGTCTGATTGGTTTATTGATAGCTTATGCACCCCCATCTGTTTCTTTTGTGACAAAGTTTTCACAAGAATGAAGGACAAGAAAGAGAGAATCTACTTGGTCCAACAATTCTGGCACAAATCAATGACTCGACCTAAGTTTGAGCAGACAAAAGGTGTGGACGTTTCCTGTCTATTAATTCAAGATGTACTTTCATGCTATATTCTCTACCTGGTGACAGACTTCTGAAGGTAGGGCACTGAAAGACAAAGCTCGTAGTGGATGGTGACTTTGTTGTATGCATTGTAACATGGATTGGTTTGTGATCTTTGGCAAGATCATATACAAAGAAAATGAAGGACTTAAAACTTCTTGTCAAGCTGTTTCTGAAACTTAAGGTCCAAAGATGTTGGGCAGAAATCAACAATCAGATTTGCTAAAGTTGCAGTTCTATTCGCATAGATTCTTAGTGCCCTATGCACATCAATTTTATGTCAGAGTTTTTCCATGGAGTGCAAAGATTCAAGTAGAAGGAAGGTGGGTGAGATAACCTCCTGGAAGAGATGGAAGTTAGAGAGGACCTTACAGGGAAAAGAAGATTCCAGACTACAGCAACAACCTTCTGAAAGGTGTAGAGGTAGTCTTTCAGTGATAGGACAGGCAACTCAGACATTCTCCTGCTTGATGTGATTGCCACTAAGAAAGAGAACTTAAAATCAACCCTAGGGAGATCTTCCTGGGAGGTTTAAAATGTGGTTTCATAAACATCTCAAGCATGAGAGGAAGACTCCAAAGTAGGAAGATGACACACTGGATGGGCAGGAGAGTTGTAACCTTAAAAAACATTTCAAATGTAGGTTCCAGGAGAAGGGAAAGGTGTGTGACTTGGTTTTCCCACACAGAGAATGCTCTCTATTTCTTCAAACTGTTTTGCTTGAGGCCAAGAACTAGGTCAGCTTGCAAAAAGCTTGTTTGGTCAATTAAATTCCCCCTTCACCACCTGTTGAAAGCTTTCTGGCTTGCCCGTGTACATTATTTGACCATGAGTGTGTTAGCAACCTTAATTGTTGTTGTTGTGTGCCTTTGTTTCTGATATTAGGTGACCCTATCATCAGGTCTTCTTGGCAAGATTTGTTCAAAAGGGGTTTTTATGTGAATACCCCAAGCTTATGAACACTTATCACTCAATTTCCATACAGGTAAACTGCTGTCAGATGGATATAGAATTGTCCAAAAACAGCTGGAAACACAATAAGGAATCATAAATTGGACAGAACTTGTTGAATTACTTCTAAGAACAATAATCTCCTAGGCCAATAAAGAAGCACTAGAATAGCATTCAACTTTTATTCCATGGTCTGTCGTACTCTGGAAGAAAAGTGATAAAGGAAGATATTAAAAACTAAAGGAGAAGGGAGTCAACATTCTTAATGGAAAATAATTTTGGATTCTTGCCTTAGCTGCTGGTATGAGGGCATAAACCCGTATGTCGTGGATTGCTCCTTTAGTCATCCAGTGGATAAGAGACACAATGGGAACAGAAGGTATGTGCTTTCAAGTCACCTGTCAACTTATGGTGACCCTATTAATTTTAGAGGGTTTTCTTAGGCAAGGAATACTCAAAAGTGGTTTCACCAGTTTCTTCCTCAGAAATATGGTATTTGTTGGCAGAGGGCATCCTTATCGTTTGCATTTGAACACCAAAACTTAATATAGTAATGAGAAACCTTGTGCCTGCTTTAAAGCAAGTATTTCCACTGTCACAGGGCCAAATCTTTCCTAAATTTGGACAAACACTTTTGGTTAGAGATACCACTCTCCTGGATGCAAAAGAGATCAGATAGTGTCTTGAACCGGAAATATTGCTGGGCACAGGAAAATTAGAAAAATCTGCTCTGTAGGACAGTGGGGCCACGTAAGTGTGCCTCTGCTAGGTTTAGTAAGGCCAGGAAATTGTTTCTTTGGAGAATCTTATGAATGGTGGGGAACATTTATAAATCATTAAACATTGGTAAATCATGAAACTATTCATGAATTTGGAAAAAGTGACAGAAAATAGTATTTAGTCATCAGTATGGAGTAAAGACCAACTTGAACCTGTATCTTCTTCCCGTCATGAGCAAGATTTAAAAACTATCAACAGATGGTGAAGATATTAACTCCAGTTCTAGTGGCACTTGCTTGTGACAGTGCAAAGAGAATGTTTGGCAGAAGTGTCCAGATACAGCAAAATTTCGGTGTGATGCCTTCTCTGAAATTAGTACAATCACAGTCAGACTATTCCTGTTTCACCAGCCACATCTTTTATCTCTTAAAACACCAGAAGTATTTGTTACACAAAGCTATTATTACATTCCTATATCGGACACCAAGATCATAGGAAACTGTTAGTGACACACACATATCTGAAAAATTGAAAAAATTAGTAACACAATGCTTACAGGATGCAAGTTGTTATATAACTTTTACAGTACATGGCTTCAGTGCTTTGTTGTTCATCCTCCAAAATCTGAAGGAAATTTATGGAATGGTAAAACACTATGTACCTGGCTGACAAAAATGCTGTACATAATGTGGTTTGTACAATTCTTATGACCTTTGCTTAGAAAATTACCAACTTTATGACTATATTTAATGCTTCTTAATCAAAGGTGAATTGTTTTATGATTTAGCAAAACAGGGAGAGACAGAGACTTAATCTGAGATCCAGGATTGAACATCAGTTACCATCTCTGTAAAGAACTACAAAAAATAGACAATAAATTCCAAAGGAGTGATCTGTTGAGGAATTTTTGTTCTCTCATCCCAGTAAATGGTGAGTGTTTGCCTGACCAGTAAGTCTTAATCTCAAAATATGAACACTGAAGTGGAAAAAGCTGCTGCTCAGGATCCAGGAAAAGTCTTAGGTTGTAGCCTTAGGGCACTGTTATCCATTCTCATTTGTTTGATGTCATGATTTTCCAGATGTAGCAGAACTTTTGAAGCTTCTGCAGCCCAGCTGGCGATTCCCCTCCAGTGCTACAGAAATGCCCAAAGTAAAGTGTGGATGGTCTCTTAAAAATTAATAACCAGACCATGAGGGCCTGAAAGTCTTGCTTGCTTGAATCTTCTGGTGGAGCAAAAAGAAAATTAAAAGGGTATTTGGAAGCCTATGATTTTTTAAATAATGAGGATAGGGCATGGCTCGATTTATCTCCTACTGGAATTTTTAACAGGATCCTCATTTGTGCAGATTTCTCCTCTAATGGCATGGTCCATTACACCAAAGTTTGATCACCATAAAGTCCTGCTCTCAGCATCTTTAGACTGAGATCATAAGCTGTCAAGCCAAGGCTTCTGCTCTACCAGCATGTACAGGGCATGTCCATGACCATACTATTTGTCACTCCAGTTTCCTCCCGTCACCATTTCCACCCTGGCTATAAAAGTCTGTTTTTAAAAATGAATCATAAGAGAAAAATAAGCTGAAGGGTGGCAGTCAAAATCATTACAACAGGGAAGGAGTTGATGCTCAGCTTTCATATGGGACAGCTACATTTACAGATTAGTTCAAATGAAAGGCTGGATAGGAGAAAAACTTTCTCATTGGTCAGTTCTAGTGGGATTTTGACAGCAAATTTAGAGTCAAAAGATTCATGTTAAAAGGCAGGCCACTTCTCAAGCCAAACAAACTAATATTGTAGTTTGTATTTAACTATTCACCCTTTTCTTAATAGGACAGTGCTGTTACTTTTAATGTACTGCATATAATTGGTGGAGCTCACCTGAAGTCTCCCCTTTTGCCCAACATGTTCATATGGCCTGATAAACATGGACTGAACCAGCATGGTGCAGCAGTTTGAAGTACTGGAATACGATTCTAGGGACCAGGCTTTGAACCCTATTGAGTCATGGAAACCCACTGGGTGAGCTTGGGCAAGTTATACTCTCTCAGCCTCAGGGGAGGGCAAAGATAAATCTCCTCTGAACAAATCCTGCCAGGAAAACCCCATTATAGGGTTGCCCTAAATCAAAAAGAACCTCAAGGTACACAACATGTGTGGGACGTGGGATCACATCTACACACAAAAAAATCAGCAGCACAAATGTAGTTGCCGAAAGGATTTATTAGCTTTTTACAAAATATTCACAATACCTTAACAACACTTTAAATAAACTTAAATAAGCCATTTGGGATGAGTTTCCATATGTAGAAAGCTTGTTATACAGAACAAGCAATTCCCACTTTACACTATACATAAGGCAGAGAAGGTTGCAAATAGCAGCAACTGAATTAAAGCTGCAATACCATGTATGGGGCAGCTCAAGTTTCATTTTGTTCCTAACTAGTAAAATAATAGTCATGTATCACTTCTGATGACAAATATAGCTTCTTGAGTTTTCTTTGTAGTGCTGACTAACTGTTTTCACCTTCTAATTTTTTAGCTTTGTTACAAGCCAGTCATCTCATCATATTCCTCTGTTTGAGATGTCTGAGAACATACTGCTGAAGCCTGTTGAAGTTGGTGAATATCTAATAATTTGCCATTAACAGTAAGGTTGTTCTTTGTTCTTAAACTATACTCCCAGTTTCTGTAGCCAAGCCACAGGATATATTAAAACCTACCTATTCCCTGTTTACAGCTTCTCAAGGCTTTCTGTCTAACAGGAAGTTATTTCCCAACTTCAATTAAATGCATTTTTTAAACCACTAAAAATGAACCAAATTGACTTTGCATCAAGTGCCCCATTAGCAGCAGAATCAGAACTGGGTACAAGGTTCACAGTCTTTGGCTTTAAGTCAAAGGATGGGTAACTTGTGGCCCTCTAGGGGCTCCTGGACTGCAGACCCCATCACCACTAGCTGTGGCTGATGGAAACTGCAGTCCAACCAACATATATTACCCCATTCCTTCCTTCAATCAAAGCTCTTTATACCTCAAATACCTACACCATAACCCCTTTTACATAAGGAGCATTTACATTAGGCAGCCCCTTTTTCAGGCAAAACATTTGTTACAACAATTGCATTTCAAGTGCATAGGAGGAATGGTTGGTGGTTTAACGCAGTAATATTTCCTCAGGTTGTGCTGAAGCATCATTACTTGGGAAACATTACTGGGATCAAACTAGCTATGTGGCAGATGGTCTCCATGTAATTAGTTGTTAATATGCTGTGAAACTGCAGCATGTGTGTAGCACCTTTTGCCTTTTTCATTTTGGTACATTTTACAATCAAAGTACTTTCTATACCAGTATCAGATATTCAGGTCAAATCTTGCTTAGGTTGAAGGATTCAAACTGTTTAGGCAATGTAAGATTTTTGAGGATCCGTCATTAGGACCTACATCACATTATCTATGCACACACACACACACAAAAACAAGTGTCCTCCCTTCACAGAAAGCATTTTTGCTGCCTCTTTCAGTGGACTAAAAGAGCTCCCAAAATCCCACTAAGATCTAGAGACAGTCTGATTGCCTTCAGAAGCAATTTGAGTGTATAGTACTGAGAAACATTCAATACAGATTATCAATAAAGTGTATAAGTCAAAGACGAAGATGTATCAATGGGCAGTTCCCATTACTCTGTTGAATTCCCTTATAAATATTTTTGCCTCTTAAGAAGTGGAAGAGACTCAATTTTTAGAAGAAATGATATCAGCCTATTTAGGCAAATCAAGAAACAGTGGATTTGTCTGGAATAGTTTAGTCTTCTAAAATGATATTTCTGAAGTGTGATGAAAGAATATAATATTTAGGGCCAAACATTACATCCAAGGGGGAAAAAAGTAGTGTCAGTCTTGTAAACAACTTAATTTATACCATACTTAGTGTCTGAATGGTCACTGAATATGACCTTAAATGTTTCTACTTTTCAACACAAGACCACAATAAAAAAATCTAAACCCAGGATTTCAAGATACATATCAAACTACTGCTTGGTTCTCATATCTCCCATAGACTGACTACAGCAGTTATTTGAATCAACTGATGACATTGTCTGATAATCAGTGTCAGTAAATGACCCTGAGCAATTTGGGCTACAATATAGCAGAATCAAGTGTTCCAAATGGACTTAATTAAGTATCTTGGTGGACTCAACCCATTCTAAAACTATTAACAAAAAAACTTACATACACCTGGAAAAATACGAACATGCAACCTTGTGTTTCATATGAAACTTTAAAGGACAATTTCAGGAACAGTTGTTTTCCAATGTAATATTAATGTGTACATTCATTGAGAAAGAAAGAAGTTAAGGCTGAGAAGAAAAAGATTTATACTTTGCCCTGTGTTCATCTATTTCCTGTTTCGTTTTCTTGATACAACTGAAGATTTCTTTAAAGAGAAGTTTGTATTCAGGTGGGCTACTTGAAGATAAGCTGGTTGGATCAGCACTTGTCAGCTCAGGTGCTCTAGTACATGTGTCCAAGGACACATTTCCCACGTGACCATCTTTGGAATACTGCTTTGAGGTCTGCACAGCCTTATGTTTCAAGGACTCTTCATCTATTTGACATTTCTTCAGAAGTTCTTCATACTTGACTTTCAGAGCATTATATTGTGCATCCACCTCATTAAGTAGGGAGATGCCCCTTTGCTTCACAGCTTCTGCCCGTCGAATACAGGTTTCTTCATGGCCTTTTAGAAGGTCCCCACCTGCACCACTGGCAAGAAAGGTTTCACTGCTGCTCCTTTTGAGAGCCCGTTTGTCAAGTTCTGGAACAGTTAAAGGCAACCCATCCGAAGGGCTCTGACTTAGCTCTTTTTCTAAAGAGTCTTTAAAGGAAATAAAGAATGATTCTGGAACAAGCTTTTCCACCCCATTAACAAATGTGTTTTCCGACTGAAATATTTGTTTCATTTCAGCTACTTCCACCTCCAGCTCTTCAGCTCTGGCTCGATACAGATCAACGTCCACCAGCCTCTGCTCAAGATCACAATTCTCCTTAAGCATGAGACTATACTCTTCCTCCATTGTCATCCTCTTCTCTTTTTCCAAACTGAGCTGAGCTTGCAAGAGTGTTACTGCCTTTTTTAGATTCTGGTTTTCTTCCTCCAGAGGATTCAGCTGACTATCCAGTGAAGTAATTTTTTCCGCAAAGATATGATCATAAACAAAATACCTAGGCACATTAAAAAAAAAAGAGCCAGGAAAAGCATTAATCCATTTTTCACAATAAATTTAGTTCTTTATAAATTTACCATTGATTAACACACCAATATGTTCTATTTCTGGAACTGATTTCTGAAGTAGGATTTTGGATGTATTTTGTCTCTCTAGAGCAGAAGAATCATGTTTTGCTCTTATACTAGGTTGGAAACTAGTATAAGCATTCTGTATAAGCAAACTAGGTTAAGCATTCTGGAGTGAACCCTATAACACAGTTAATCTTCTTTAGAGAAGAGGCAGCTGGAATACAGGTCTTAGAAATTGTCACCTACAGCTGCTGCCCTATCCTGGAATTATATTAATCTCACCTATCTCAATAGTTTTAAGTATCTATATTGTTTCCATACAATCCTGTGAGACTGAAGCACTAATGCAACTTTTAGACTCCAAGTCATGACTATATTGTTGCAACAATGATTCTGACATGGGCACAGAACTGTTAATGGGCATCCTACTACTTTACCTTAAAAAAATGTTTGCTGCACATTTGAGCTGAACAAGTCATATCTGAAATAATATATCTAGTTCTGCTTACACTGTGGCCAATATGATGCATATCACAAGTCCCCAAAAGTAGAAGAGCACCCTTCCACTCGTGCCCTCCACCAAATTTAAGGTAAAACTGAGCTATCATCACTACCAGCTATTGAAGAAGGCAACCATATTGTGAGGGATCTGGAAATAAGTCCTATGAGAAATACTTGAAATACCAGATATAGTTAACTTGGAGAAAATAGTAAGGGAAGCAGAACTTCAGATGTTTGAAGATAGCTTCCCTTAAAATACCTGGTTTTTCAAGTGTTTTGGAGAACATGATGGTAAAATCAATAAGGAGAAAATGGGAAGAATTTGACTTTTCCTTGGGGGAAAAAACTGTTTTGGAAGATCATAGGACCACAGAGTTGGAAGAGACCACGGGCCATCTAGTCCAACCCTCTGCCATGCAGGAACCCACATCAAAACACTCTCGACAGATGCTCTCAAAGCATTCCTGACAGATGGTCTTCCTTCAGTGAGGTATTTATGTAAAAAATGAAGAGGTTGCAAAGATGATCCTGTGGTCTAGAGACCCCTGAACAGCTACTGCAAGAGACCAGACCAAGACCTTTCACAATCTTTTTATGAAAAATATTTGTGATTAGCAATACTACCTGAAAATAATGTTGGAAATGGCAAGGCAGCACCAAGAGAAAACAGTGTAAAATCATGGGCTATGTTTCAAAAGCTGTCAGAACAATCTACAAATATAGCTACAAATGACAGGTGAAAAAAGAAGATACACCTTCAGCACTGATTATAACTTCCTACTCCTTCAGCAACACTAAAACTTAAGATGTCATCTTGTCAACATATGCTTCACTTTTTCTGATTCAGTCACAGCAAAAACATTTGAACAATTTTTCCCACAGAAAACAGCCACTTTTAAAGTGAGCTTGTGCCTTACTTGCGAAGATCATACAGTTCCTTTAAACACGAAAAACTGTGGACCGATCTCGGCTGCTCAGACCTTTCGCGGTTCACAAGACTTTGCCCAGAATTCTTCAACTCCTCCACTTGCCTCTGGAGATCATCAATGTGTGTCTGAAGGCTTTCAATTGTCTCAGTCAGGCTAAAGGAAAAATATTGACAAGAGTACAAAAACTGTCACTGTAACTTGTGTGGGACAGCAAGACTTTTTTAGCCTAGCTCCTATGAGAAATGTTTGTTTCAGGTTCTAGATTTTGGCAGATGCCTAAAGCAGGGCCTCCTGGTCATTACTTGACCTGCACAGTTAGACTGGAAGAAGAGCTCAGGCAGCTTTCCTTATTACCACTTCGACATATGGAAGTGTTAAATGGACACAGGAACAAAGATCTTACACCATGATGGTTGAGCATACACTTCCAGCAGCATACTTACAGCAGATGGGAGAGGCTGCTCCCTTTGCCTGGCTTTCTCTAGTGGTATGTAGCAACAACAACTGGGGAACTGCTGGGAGTGGCTATCTCCCAGGTGCTGATCAGTTTTAGGATGCACCCAGTCTCATGCTGGCTGCTCTTGTACACTGAGGGGGAAAGGAACAGTTTCCATTCCTAGTGCTCTCCTTCTTTCCTTCTTGTTGAAAAACAGCCAAAGCCAGCCTAGGCAAATACACAGAGCCCCTGCAGCTGTTGTTACATGATGGTTACAGCCTTGTGGAAGAAGGTATTAGATAGCTCCTTTGGTAAGGTCTGTGTGGAGATGTAACCTGCAGGTATTACTGCTTATGTCACCAACAGGAGCCCTCATTTCCTTGACCAAAAGAAAGAGAGTCCCCCATTCCAGAAGGTTCCACCCTGCAGTATTGGGAAACCCTGCATTTAGACCAAAATGACATCTTGACGTTTAGTTAACACCTTTACCATGGCAAACAAAGGGACAAAGTGCCAAAATAATCTGGTGGGAGGGGATATGTCATGTACTGGATAACCCACACTCCCACAAAACTCACTCTCACAGCAGTTTATTTTTATGCATAAACATGAGCAGTATAGCACACTTCCACAGACATTGCTGAAACTGAAGGGTACATACAGCACACATCTTTTATAGGTTATCAATACAAGTTTGGGTGCATAAAGCATTCACTGATCAAAGTCACAAATCCCTTCGTGTATCTATCTCCACTTTTTCTTCTTAGACTGGTGCCTTCCACAAACCCCACATCCTTGATCAAGGTGATCCTTCTGCATATTTCTCTATCCCTACCTCCATACCACTCTATTCTCATACTATCCTAGGACCATCAGTCTTAACTTTCATTTTCCAACCTCTTCCTGCTCTTCCCTAACATGAAACACAATGTAACAGCAAGTGGCCTTTTGATGACAATGGAACAGCAATCAGAAATACTTAAGCCTGGATACACGTTAGCCCCTTTTTAGCAATCGTTACAAAGATGGTACAGTTAGCAAAGAATATACATTCAACAGCTTAGTAGTTTCCATGACAGGGACGCTTAGCGACCTGACAAGGTATGACAACTGAATAAGTCCCTTGATAACAGCTATTCCACAGTGTTTCCTTTCTGTCAGTATATAGCTGCAGTGCAGGTTGATAAAGGAGGAGGGAAACGTGTTACAGGAGTATTACCTTAGTATCTTTTGCTGTGAGGATCTACTGTCAGCAACCAGTTTTTGATTAGCATCTTCTAATTCTCTGGCCGTAACATCAAGCTGCTCATAAACTTTGGCATGCTGATCATTCATCTGACGCAGAAGCTCCACCTGCTTTGTAAGATACTGAAAAATAATTCATGACTAGCATCATAAATGCCCACTCAACCAGCAGTTAAAACAGGTAGTGTTTGTACTGCTTTCCTCTAGTGCTGAATAACAGTACCAAAGAGCATTTCACAGAAGACAATACTGAAGAAAGTTATCCTCTTAATCTAAATGAAAGAGGCACTAGGTAGGTAACCTTCAATCAAACATGGAAGAGTAATCTCACATGTTGAGCTTTCCCTCTAAAAGCATATTGCTTGCACACTAAAAGGAAGAGAAACTGCAGCCAGGATCCAAAGTAATGTAACTACTTCTACAGGGCCAAGGACACACGAATATACCTTCCCAAACATGATCCCTTCCACATGTCCTCAATATTGCATGGAAAGACTTATTATAAATGGAAGCCTATGAAGCAGCTTGAGAGATTGCTGTTTCAAAATCAAAGATCTCACTAGGTGCCCGCCTTCAGTTCATGTGAAATAATGCTGAGTAAGCATTTATTTCCACAAGAATCACTGGCACTTCACATCATAGAAATGGAGATTACGCAATGCTTATGAAACAAGAAAGCATCTTAGAGCTGACTTGTACTAGCTGATGAAGAATTCCTGTTCTCCCTTTGAAGACTATTACTGAAGGAGATACTCTCTTTAATCTCAGTCAGGGTGTTCCTGTTTTGTTTAAATCTGTATGAAATGTAATCTTCTTTATTCAGGAAACACAACAGGTTGTTTATAGTTGTGAAAACTGCTTTCAGAAAGCCTCAGCTAAGAGGCCTTCTGTATAAGAGCACTAAACCATTAACTTTAAGCTGCTTTGCAAGAGGCACCTTAGTGTCAAACCCTGGATTTCTATTTCTACTTCACACTATATAATCTCATGTTCCAAGAATGGGAGAAAGAAACTCAGTAGAATTCCATGAGTCTCTCTGATATGCAGTGAAAACAGTTCTATTTGGGATATTTTCAAAGAAAAAAATATGCAAAACAGGTTGAACAATAACCAGTTACAATATCTAAATGCCCAATTCTAGTTTTGTGAGAACTGTTAAATATGTGAACCTTTCTGATAGCTTAAAGAATTCAGAGTCACTACTCTTGTAAGTAGCCTGTTGATTATGTAATCAAATCTTGTGTGCTTGACTATCTACTTCATTAAAAAGATTGGTAGGCTTAAATTTTGAGAAGTACAAAGCAGGATTACAACTTGATCTAGTTCAACCACCTTTACCCTATGAGAATCAATTAGACACTATTACCTGTTACCATTTATAACCAGACTGTGTACAACACAGAGATTAGTCAAGGCCAGCATTAGCCAGAATCTTAGTGTAACCTGAAGCAAATTAATTTTGCCCACTGCACTAAAACAAGGGGAAGTCAATATTATAACAAAGCATTCCCTGTTAAAAAGGTATTTAGACAAATGCAAACTGAGTAGTTTAGGCTTTTATTTCAAATTAAGGAGCTTCAGAATGTAGTTAAGAAAGAATGCATCTAGTACAACACAGACTGATTTTCTCCACTTAACCCTCTCAGTCCCCTGTTCATGCTGATTATTTGCATTAGAACAATGGACTGAGGCATGAGTGGGCTGGAATTTTATTCCATACTTTTCTCATACTGAAGCCATGCATTGCAGGCACAAAAATCTTAATCCAGAAACATTTTAAATGAGTATAGAAAGCTACCATTCGCAATTCCTTCAGCAGGGGAAGATATAAAATGTTTGATTTATTTAGTACATTCAAATTCCACCCTTCACAATTAACAGCACAATTAACATTTAACATAATTACAAAGGTTAAAGTTGTTAGTTATTTTCAGTGCTGAAAATCTCCCTGTGAAAATATCAACATGGGCTCAACAGAAATTATTCACATCAACACCAAGTTTAAGGGTAGTAATTTTTAAATATTAATAGAAGATTTTCAAATGTTTATAAAACATTACATATGTATTGTATTGTAATTTTAAGGACAATTTTATTAGGCATAACTGCAGATGGGGGAGAAGGTGACAGTGACTTAAGTAAGGTCTATGAGTGACATTATGGCAGACTATATAACTAGCCTCAGCTACTGTTCTGTGCCGGAAAAACAAACATGCAACATTTTGGCTGTGTCTAAGCCACTCTTATGTGACAATGCTGAGTTGTTACCTCTATTTCCTGCAATTGCTCTTGATTGGTTGAATACATCTGCTGCAGAGATGTTTCTAGCTCGGTGTTCCGGTCCAACAGTGTCTTTCCAAGCTCAGCAGCAAGATGAAGATCTAAAATGAGTAGTGCACATTTTACCTCATGCAATGGCTATCAGGTTATTTCAAATACAAGTATCAAAACTTCAGGGTCTATAGAGTAAAAGTTGTTTATACCGTTTAACAATCTCTATAGTTTTTGAGAAAAACTAATCAGTGCTCAGATTTTTTCTTCTTCTTGATATATAAGTAGCTTTTCATGACCTTAAAAACAACAGAAACATGAAAGCTGGTGATTTTGAGATTACATATTCCAACACATATGGATGGCATCAAAACTTGGACAAGGCTGGTCTAAATACATCCTCATGGCAAAATAAGTAGGCACTTAGTTAAACCATTCAAGGATTTCCTTATTTCAAGTAATATATTTTGGAAACAGTGTGAGGTAGTGTTGTGAGAGCTGAACTAGGACACTGTGAGACCAAGGTTCAAATCCCCACTTTGCCATGGAAACCCAATGGGTGACCCTGGGCAAGTCACATTCTCTCAGCCTCAGAGGATGGCAAGGCCAACCCTCCTCCGAACAAATTCTGCTAATAAAACCCTTTGATAGTTTCACCTTAGGGCTGCCATAAGTTGGAAGTGACATGAAGGCACACAACAACAACCACATATTTTTTTAAAGGAGGCACTTAAGGTCTTCTTCTAAATCCTCCTCAATACAGCTGGCTAAACTATCAATGCAACTGTTTTAAAACTCTTGAAGACAAGAAACAAAAACAATCATACTGCAGTCCACAAAAGCTTATGCCAAATAAAACTAGCTTCTAAGGTGACATATTTGTTACAACAGACTAACATGGCTACCCCTGTCCCTGAGAAATATTTTCTTGAGTATCTGTTCAGTCTGGGCCATGTCTCTGTTTTTGATTCTGCTACCTAGCTGAACCTTGAGTAGACCCAAAGTACTGGCTTCATACCAGAAAATGCAAGTTATTTTTAAACAAACTAACTTCTGTTGATATAAAGTGTGTGTGCAAGTTCCTTCATGCAGAGAGCAGATGCTTTCTGAACACTGCATGCCCAGAAATTTCATTAGAGGTTGGTCAAATTGTAACTTGTCCCATTAACTATTATATTCAGCCCCAGGGCACCTCTGCTTCAGCTGTGAGAATGTACAATGCTCTTGTTGCTGATCTGTGATGAGAAAAAAAATCCTAATATAAACCATTCAAGACAAGACTTGTCCAGGTAATACGCCGTCTGTCAACATACTTCTCTTTTAAAATTGGCATCTGTACAGCACCATCACTTAAAGGCATTCCTTGTCCTAACTTATTTTTGTGGTCTCACTTTTCTCCAGTTTTTAAAAGTTTAACAACCAATTTTCTGGATAGAAACGTTTTAGAAAAAGACCAAAAACTTTGCAAAAACTATTATAATGCTGACAGTTCACAAGTGATTGGTTTTTTTATTGACTGATCAAATTTACTTCTAATTCCAGGCATTCAGAAAATAATACTTTTAATGTTGTTTTTCCTTTACAAGAACATAAGGAGCAGCATAAAAGATTTTAAGAAAACCACAAGGGTTACACATAGTGCTGGAGATGCCAAAAGCTGCCTCCTTCTCTGTCAAAATCATCTTTAATTATATAAAAATTAAATACAGAATTACTGTAAAGATCATTTACACTCTTGAAAAAGGTATCTAAATCAGGATTTACTATAATCCTATCTAACATTCTTCAGAGCTGCCATGAATACGGCTGTTGCCATACTTGGAAGACAACCACTAAAAGAATGCAGAACTCACAGCAGTTTAAATGTCATCCTGAAAGAGGGCAATAGCAGAAAATTAAATAGGCTAATGCTTGAGATAGAATTATGTTATTCATCCTTCAAATGTATTTGCCCATGCTCAATAGTTAAAAGTTCAATTATAGTTTTATCAATAACTTCCCAATAATGGTATTATAGTCTTCACCAGGTAGCATTCAAACAACTACAGAAGTCTTCAAAAAAAAATTTTTTTTTTACTTCTTCCATATTGCTTGGACCATATCTAAATAGCCATACACAGAGAGACATAAAATGGCCTTGGTACAGTATTGACACAGACTACAGCAGTAGTTCCCAGACTTTGGTCCTCCAGGTGTTTTGAACATCAACTCCCAGAATTCATAAGCACAAGCTGGCTGGGCCTTCTGGGAGTTGATGTCCAAAACACCTGGAGGACAAAAATGTGGGAACCATGGGACTAGAGCATCAACAATCTATGGAATATGACTTTTGGAAGACTGATTGGTTGAGACTGACTAATTGGACATGTTTCAGAGCAAGTCTACCCGTCAGTGTTAGTCCTCAATGTAACATTTCTTTCTGTCAACCACCCTTTCCTAAGTAAAGGCAATTTTTTTATTCCTGAAAACCATCAATACACATACCAAAAAGTGCTTCAAGTTACTCTACTGAGTAGAGAGGAAGCCTTTAAATAAGTAGCGGTGTACAGTGGCCCCTCCACTTTCATGAGGATTCAGGGTGCAGAACCCTCGTGAAAGTGGAAAAACCACAGATAACTCCTCCCTGCAATCCTCCTCCCATTCCCTTCTGGGGCTTCCTTTCCCATTCCCTTGCCTTTTGCGTGCCAGGGCCAGAGGCAAAAGAATGGAAAGGTGGAGCTCTGGAGGGGAGAAGAAAAGCTCACGTGAGCTTTCCTTCCCCCATTCTCTTGCCCTTTGCCTTGGTGCAACTTCTTAGCATCAGGGCCAAAGGCAAAAGGGTGAGCTCTCCCCAATTTCCTTGCCTTTTGTCCAAACTTGCCTTCCTTCTCTGCACCCAACAAAATACAAGGGAATGGGAGGAGGAGAATGGAGGGGGGAGGCATGTTCCTTGTGAATAATCAAATTCGCAAAGGTCAAATCCACAGATGTGGAGAGAGGATTGTATTTAATTTCGGCACACAAAATATATCAAGATGTCTCATATTTAACACATGTGCTGGTATTCTACATGGGAAATGTTCATGTAAAACTACTGTACACCTTGACATTTCTTCAGGGAGGTTAAATATCTAATGTTAAGGCAAATGGTATACTTTAAATTACTTAGCATGTTATATTATTTTTAGTAAATAAGCAAAAAAGTAACTCAGTCTTTGGTTATTGTTGTAATCATTATGTCTGGAACAGGACATGAACTGATCAGCAGTTTTAGAGCTGCTGACAGCTTTACTATAACAGAAAAATGTAAGTCAAAACACCACATTATATCTGCTCCACATATAAGTATTTAAATAACCATCTTAGTGGCATATTACAGGGATGTGAACCCACTTTTGGATACACAAAGTCCTCAATATCACAATAATGCAAGATATCCAAGGTTCCAGAACTTTCACAAAAATTGTACTGCAGAAATGTTGCAACCCGCCTTGGCCTTTGTTGCAAAAAGGTAGTTATGTTAGCCTCTCTCCTTAAGACTATGATGGATAGACTATGATGGACTGAAAAGCCTTGGCAGGAAAAAAAAGTTCCTTTGCCATTAGAAAATCTTTTTCATGAGCACACAGAAGAACCGCTGTACTGCATCACATCTAAAGCTATCAAGTCCAGCATCTGTTTTGCATAGTGACCAACTAGATATCTTAGGGAATCCCACAAACAGGACATAGAGCAACAGCCCTCTCACACATTGTTCCCCAGCAACCGGTATCCAAAGGTACTACAAAGACAACTGATGGACTTATCCTGCATGAATTTGTTCAATCCTCTTTTAAAGGCAGCTACACCGGTGATCACCACTATATTCCCAGCAAATTCCACAAGTCATCCATGTGTTCTGACCTGAATTTCCTGCCAATCAAATACGCTGGATGACCTAGATTCTAGTATTATTTAAAAAGCAAGAAAAGAAAATTATGTCTACCCCATCATGCAGGGTTCCCCCCATTCCTTTCCTAACTATTTCTAATTAAAATACCAGTATATCTGCCTAAAATGGGACTGTAGCTTCCTCACAGTTCCTACACTTATTGTTGACGGAAATCTTTGCCACAACCAAAATATCCTTTTCCTGGTTAGTCAGTGCTAGCTGAGACCCCATCAATATCTATGTCATTTTGGATTTGTTTGCACCAACATACATCATTATAGAATAGCTTGTTCCAGATTCTTGTAGAATAGCTTGTTCCTATTCGTCCAGTTCCAAGAGAATATTTTGGGAGTCTTTTACATTTACAGTATCGTGAACGTTTCTGATTTACACTTTAGCCAGTACAGATGTTAATCTAACTAGCCTGTAATTTCTCAGATTCTCCTGGGATCCATCTCTAAAAATTGATGTGATATTGGATGCTTGCCAGTCCTCTGGTATGGAGGCCAATCTTAGGGCCAAGTTTCATAATTCCGTTAGCAGAGCAGTGATTTCACAGAGACTTCTATCCACTACAATCTTGTATGTACTCAGAATCCTGCACTCAGAAGCTGGTCTCAGTGAGTTAAATACAGTCGGCCCTCCACATTTGCAGATTTGACTTACACAGATCTCATTATCTGCGAATTTCTTCAACCCCTGCCCCCCCACCTCAGGCGCTTCTTTTCCAGGGGAATCTTCTCTCTTGGCAGCTTCAATCAGGCCACACAGCCCTTTAAAAACCCACTTCTGGTCTCCCTGCTCCTCCACCAGCCACTGTCTGGCCAGCCAAAAACAGCTTGCAGCCCAATTTCTCAGCACCAGAAATCCTCTCTCAATACCGCTCCCATAACCAAGAAAGGAGATGGGCAAGAGAGCTGAAGTATACGGACACCATGCCAACTCAGCCCCTTTTCCTTTCCCTGACCTGATCTGGACCCTGGGTGCCTAGTCTTCCCTGCATGCCTCAGCCCCCTTTTCACAGACACACATATTTTGATATTTGCAGTTTTTCCACTTTTGTGTGGGGGGGTCCTACACCCCTAACCCTAGCAAAGGTAGAGGACCAACTGTACAGCATAATTCCAGGTAAATGCACAAAGGATTACAGGCTTAAGAATTCTTTTATGGATGTAAGCCAGTCATGTGTTAAATGTTAATGCATCTCTGATCACTTCTGTGCATGTCCATTCTTCAAATCCCCCTCTTGAAAACATCTACTCGGAAACAAGTGTATATTCTACATCTTCTGCAACAGTAAGAGCTAACTGTAAGCTTAAATGCGAAATTCTTCTGGAAATCAAAGCTTCTTTGCAAGTTCATCTTTCTACTCCCCTTCCCTACTCCCCTTCTTTATTACATACAGGTTTTGCAGTTTGTCATTCTAACTAGATTAAATAGTCTTGAAGTAGGAAGCTTCTCTATGCAGCCTTCAGCCACAAAATAAATTATAAGTACCATAGTCCAAATATTAAAATACATTAGTTGTATAACAGAGACGGGAAACTGAAGGTGTTCAAGACAATTGTTTAGGTAATGCTGTACTATATGCAATGATTCATCATTGCATTGCAACACATGAAAAGAAGTGTTAATGCTATTCTGTCTCCCAAAAAGAAAGCTTAAGACAAAGGCATGTAATACATATTTGTTAACAGTTTATCTGGGAGAAACAAACATATTTTTTCACATGTTTTATTTTAATGCAGTATTTCTGGCCACTTGAAACCATGGAAAATCATCCAAGCAGTTCAGAACACAAGACATTAATTTGTTTTTAAAATACAACTCCACTATTTCCACAGCCCAAAACTACCAATTTAAAAGTAAATGTTGGCATAAGGTATTACTTAGCCCTTCATTTTGTTCCTACTCATGGATTACATGGCTACTTTTTGATGGCATAAGGATGATTGCGTGCAACCCCATTTAGATCTCCAATCTACTCAGGGCCAAGAAGAATGCTCAAACTACTTCATATTCAAACGATGGTCTAACAACGTAGTAAGGCAGATTTGCATTATCTAGTTTCAAAACCTTCAAATTGCCAGGAAATGAGGACAGTCTAAGGTATGTCCTAGATATCTTTTGAAGATGATGCTCTGTTTTAAGTATAACCAACCACAGTCAGAACAGTTTAACTCAGGAACTTACAGGTTGTAAAAGAGTGGTCCTAATAAACAAGTATTACATACCCTCTTTGGTGGAAACATAGGTAACATTAATAGGGACAAATTTGTACAAGCGGATTGTTTCAAAAGAGCTATACTTCAACATCCAAAGGTGAATGAGAGCAAGGGTTTCCTGATAATCTGACATTCTGTCACCTCTTACTTATAGGACAAAGTCTAATTCTTGGTCCTCGAAACAGACAAGCACAGAGCTGCACTGTAATGGATTAGCTGCATTTGCCATAAGAAAAACACTGTTTTTGCTCTAAGCCTCCATACATAACTCTCCTCCAGACTTCATGCCCTTGCTGATTTTCTTTATGTACACCTCTCAGCAGCTGCCATTACCAGATTCATTGCATATTCTCAAACTGACACCATCTTATTCCTTGGAAAACTAAGTTTTAGATCAGGCATCTAGAAATTCCATCAAAATGTATGGGTTAGCTTATATCTAAAAACAGGTTTTATTTCTTCTGTTGCTTACTTCTTGTATGCCTTTAAGTTGTTTCTTACTAATAGAGACCCTATCATGTTTTTCTCTGGGGCTGAGAGTGTATAACATACCCAAGATCACCCAGCGGGTTTCCACGGCCAAGTGGGGAACTGAACCCTGGTCCCCAAGGTTGCAATCCAATGCTCAAAGCACTAAAACATGCTGGCTTTCATTGTTTACTTAGCCCTAATAAAATGAAGTTGCTAGGACTGGGGTAAAATTCTGAAGGCTTCCTCTTGCAGAAGTTAATTTGAAAGTTAATGACTAGTTGGTCCCCATGGTCATGAACTCAAATTAGAAGTAGTGTTCCTTGTAAACATGGATAAAAAAGATGTGGCAATTCAAGGTTTAGTGTCACCAGCCTGGATAACGGGCTTTCAGAAATCCAAAGATTCAAGTTTCCTCAGAACTTAAAACACCACCTATCTCAACAGTGCTTATGTGGTTCAAGGATCACAAGGAGGGAGAAGGAACAAAAGAATTACTCAGAAGGTTTTTTTTTCAAGTAAGACTTCAATGGAATTGGGCTATCTGCTTGTTTAGCACACCTTTGGTTGGATTTTAAATGCCCCTGAGTACAAACCTGAAAAACCATACTGTATCTTGCACAGTGCTGTCCCTTTATGTTGTCAAGGTTAGGAAATGGTTGGTACTCCAGATGTCTGAGATCACAGTTGCCAGAATGTTTTGTCATTGGCCATGCTGGCTGAGGGTGATGGCAGTTGGTTCATAAGGTTCTTTCCCCCTGCACTAAGTCATTTATTTCCCTCAACATCACCTCACTGGTTCTTCCCCCAAAGAGAATCTACCTTTCTCCCATTTAACTTTTTCAGTCACCCCTCAGTCACATTTCCCACAGCATGCTACCTCTTAAAATTCTTCCCACTCACACCCCAATCCAATATCTCTTTTGCCTCTGAAGTTTTGTCTCTCCACTTCTTCTTCAATTCTCTTCTTATAAGGTGTTAACACCTTAGATGTTTATTATTATTATGTTCAGAGCCACTTTTTGAGGTATAAATAGCTGCTATTGCTTAAGCCAGTATAAGAAGTAGAGCACTTCCCAAAGTATTTGCTGATGATTTCTCTAGAGTATGGAATTTGGGGTAGAAAAATACCATTAAGGAAGCAGAACTAAGGACTAAATTATGAAAAGGTGAATGTGAAGGAGCTGTAAGGAGGAATGCCTGGAAATACCCGCTCAAAGTGGAGTGGAATGGGACCTGATATAAAATGAACAAGAGAAATGCAAAATGGGCTTACCTAATGAGAGAAGTGATGGTGTGAGGAAAAGACGTATGTGGTGGTGAGGAGAATTAAATCAGGAAGAAATCAGTGTTGATTTGTTTTTATTGACTTTTTTAAAAAAAACCATTATGAACTCTTTGAAGGGCATTTGCCAGCTGGAGAGGACATAATTTTAATAAATAAATGGTGAAGGTCAAAAGGTTGGGAAGAAGGATAGCGGTACAAGGGGGAGGAGATAAACCTGATGCAGGGAGTGGGACACAAGTGAGTCTAATAACCATGAAACTGTGCGTATGAAAGGGCCAAAGGTGTGTCTATGCGTGTAGATAAAGAGGACTGACTGGGAACATCCCTTGAGATGGTGATGGCAATTGTGGAGGCAAAAAGAGAGGAATTTTTTTTAATTGTAATTTTTATTCTCTCTCTGTTGTTTAATGTTGGGAACTATGTTGTGCCAGTTCTATGTAAACTTTATGTTGAAATTTAACAAAAATATTTTTCAGAAGCAAGAAAATATTAAAAATATTAAAGAATATTTAGAAGAAAAAGAGGGAGGAAACATTTAAAGTTGTAATTTTTTCCTCTCTTTTTGGTGTGCTGGTGGGAACTATGTTGTGTCCATTCTGTGTCAACTTTATGTTGACATCTAATAAAAATATTTTTAAAAAGAAAGAAGATAAACATTTAAAAGAAAAAAAGAAAAGGGAAAATGCATCTACTCAATAGAGGTGGAGAGACAAGAGGAAAAGAGCCAGCCCATGACAAGGTGAAAGCACTGAGAGGAAAGGGCTGATTGAGGGAGGAGGTGGACCCCACAAGAAAGAAAGGGGGGGAGGGGAAAGCATCTACTCAGTAGAGGTGCAGAGACAAGAGGAAGAGGGGGGAAAACCCAGCCCCATGACAGGGTGAAAGCACGGAAAGGAAAGGGCTGGTTGAGGAAGGGAGGGACCCCACAAGAAAGAAAGAAAGAAAGAAAGAAAGAAAGAAAGAAAGAGGTGCAGAGACAAGAGGAAGAGAAAAAAAGGCAGTCCATGCCAAGGTGAAAGCCCTGAGAGGAAGGGGCTGGTTGAGGGAGAGGGGGACCCACAAGAAAGAAAGAAAAGGGGGGAAAGCACCTACTCAACAGAGGTGGAGAGGCAAGAGAAAGGCGGGGGGGGGAAGGCAGCCCATGTCAAGATGAAAGCCCTGAGAGGAAAGGGCTGGCTGAGGGAGAGGGGAACCCAAAAGAAAGAAAGAAAAGGGGGGAAAGCACCTACTCAACAGAGGTGCAGAGGCAAGAGGAAGAAAAACAGAGCCAGCCCATGTCAAGGTGAAAGCCCTGAGAGGACGGGGCTGGCTGAGGGAAAGGGGGGCCCACAAAAGAAAGAAAGAAAGAAAGAAAGAAAGAAAGAAAGAAAGAAAGAAAGAAAAGGGGGGAAAGCAACTACCCAATGGAGCTGCAGAGGCAAGAGGAAGAGAAAAAAAGGCAGCCCCTGTCAAGGTGAGAGGAAAGGGCTGGCTGAGGGAGAGGGGGGCCCACAAGAAAGAAAAGGGGGGAAAGCACCTACTCAACAGAGGTGCAGAGGCAAGAGGAAGAGAAAAACAGAGCCAGCCCATGTCAAGGCGAAAGCCCTGAGAGGACGGGGCTGGCTGAGGGAAAGGGGGGCCCACAAGAAAGAAAGAAAGAAAGAAAGAAAGAAAGAAAGAAAGAAAGAAAGAAAGGGGGAAAGCACCTACCCAATGGAGGTGCAGAGGCAAGCGGAAGAGAAAAAAGGCAGCCCCTGTCACGGTGAGAGGAAAGGGCTGGCTGAGGGAGAGGGGGGCCCACAAGAAAGGAAGAAAGAAAGAGGGGGGAAAGCACCTACCCAACAGAGGTGCAGGGGCAAGAGGAAGAGAAAGAGCAGAGCCAGCCCCTGTCAAGGCGAAAGCCCTGAGAGGACGGGGCCGGCGGAGGGAGGGCGCCCACTTTCAGCACTACCCACCTTCACAAAGGTTGGTGTGACCCATAAAGAGGCGCCTCGCCGGCCTCCCTCCCGCCGCTCTTTCCCCTGACAGACCCTGGCGCCCTCCTTTGTGCCGGCTCACCTTCCGCCTCCCTGGTGCTCCCCGCCCCGCCGCCGCCGCCGCCGCCTCAGCATCCCCCTTCCCGCGCCCGGAGCCCCACACGCCCCTCTCCCTCCGCCTCCTCCGCCGCCGCCCTCACCTTGCTGCAGGTCCTGCTGGTCGTACCACGGCTCATCCTCGCGGATCTCGAACTCCTCCACCAGGCTGTCGGTGAGCATCCTCGCCACCGGCCGGCTCCTCAGGCACGGCTGCCCGCGGGCGCCCTCCCGGGGAACCGGCGGGTGTCCGCCCACAGCGCCTCCTCCGCGCGCCCGGCTCGCTGGCTTCCTTTCCCCCTCCTCGCCCCGCTTTTTCTTCTCCTTTTCCTCCTCACCGGGACGCTCCTTTAAAGCCGCTTCCGAACTCGCCCGAGTGCTTCCGGGCGCGGCCGAACACCCCTCCCAACCGTCCTCCCCGGCATCGGAGGAGGAGGAGGAGGAGAACAAGGAGAACGGCCGCGAGGCAACGTGGCAAAGACTCGAGGGCGGTAGCGAATTCAAAACGGGGCCACCGCTCGAGCTTACCCGGCCAGGAGCCAATCGGACGCCTCCGTCGGCGGGCGGCCGTGGGTCCTACAGCCAGTCCTACGCGAGGCACGCGCCACTCAACCAATGGGATAAAAGAAGAGGGGTGGGATCTGACGTTAAAGGCCCGCCCTCCGAGTTTTTCTGTGCAGCCCGAGACGGAAGGGCCGGTTAGTTCTTTATTATTGCTGAGGGGATTGTGGAGAGGGTTGTCCGGGCGTTGCCAGGGGGACCGGAGGGGGAGGCAGAGCGGAGACGGGTTCGGGAGTCTGAGGCGGCAGTCCTCGCCTGTCTTTACGTGGGAGTAAATCCCATTGAGCACAGCGGGGCTTAGATACTATTAAAGGCGATTTAGGGTTCTTCTGTGAATGGTCGTAGCGCTCGGAAATACACTTCTTTGGCCAGGCTTCCGAAAGGCGGCTTTTTAAATACCTTGTAGTTTAAGGAAGTTGCTCCACCGCCCTTGAAAATGGGGAGGACTCGGTTTAACCTCCTTTCTCTGTTTTCTTGGACGACGGGCTTCATTCAGTTCAATTTACTTCCAAGTAACTGAATGTAACTGAAGTAACTTGGAGCCTGTGGTACCTGCCAAAAAACCCTGGTTGTGCCGGGAACGTAAAGTTTCTCCAGAGTGGCACGAGTGAGGAGAATATGAGCGCTAAGGAAAGAGAAAAGCTGGGAATACCAAACTTTTAAAATCGTTTTTTGAAATGAATTCTAGTTTTTTGAAATGAATTCTAGTTTATGAAAGATCCTGAAGTAAATTTGCCAGCCTCAGAGTTGTTAAAGGGTTCTTAGTGGGCTGGTGTGTGCCACAAAGAACTGAATTACCCTCTGGCGCCGTTTCCGTACTAGGCCGTTACAGCGCTATTATTCCACTTTCAACATCCTGTGGAATCCTGGGGTTTGCAGTTTAGGGAGGAGCCTCAAATATGAGAATAATAGCATTATTACAGGTTTAAAAGAAAGAAAAAGAAGATGGACAGGTATAGCCTGTTCTGGAGCAATGAGGAAAAAGCCTCAACTCTCCCTTTTCCTTTTTAAAGGGTCAGGAGGCTGTACACTCCTTTTTCATCAAGATGGCTGGCTGTTCTAATCCACAAACCTAGGCCATTTCTGCACAATAATAATGCTATTAATCCACTTTCCTAGAAAGGTTTGTGGATTAGAACAACCAGCCATCTTGATGAAAAAGGAGTGTACAGCCTCCTGACCCTTTAAAAATAAAAAGGGAGAGTTGAGGCTTTTTCCTCATTGCTCCAGAACAGGCTATACCTGTCCATCTTCTTTTTTCTTTCCTTCTTCTAAACCTGTAGCTTTTATTAGCCTTTTTGACATAATACTTTTCAATTTTGTGTTCCTGTATTTGCCAGCGTATAAGGTGGACCTCATTTATACACTGGCAAATACTGTTTGCTGGCGTATTAGAAACTCCGACATATAAGACACACCCCATTTTCAAGCAGTATTTTTCGGGGGGGGGAGTGCGTCTTATACGCCAGCAAATACAGTATAACCAATCTAGTCGCAACTAAATACTCTGTGCACTAGTAATAACTGAGGACAGCTGCAATTTGTAGGAGTTCCCAGATATTACACAGCTTAGACTTCTTAAGACCAGGACAAAAATGCTGCAAATAAAAGCACAATATAAAATACCAGCTCTATCTAATTTTCAAGTTTAACTTAAAGTGACCATTCAGAGCATCTTCCACTTTGTAGGCAATGACTAAAAGTATTAAAGGTCTAGCAACCCTTTTTCCCAAGGTTTCCAGAACTGAGCTGGAAGTCATTTAGTGCACATAATAGGATATCCAGCTGTGCTGTGAAATGATCAATTAATTCTTGGACAATGAGATTTAAAGCATCTTTAAATTAAAACATACAAGAGGTAAAAGTGAAAACAGTAACTGAAAGCTGTACTTCTCTCCGAGAATAAATTAAAAGGATAATTAGTTGGCATAAGGCCAATTCTTAATCAGTCAGTCACATCTCTACTTATTACCATAACATAAGCATGCACTCTGCTTAAATGCTTCCACTCAGTACCTGTTTAAAAGCTTTAGAAAGCATCTCCCACTATTTAGCTGAAATTTACTTTTGTGCAGTTTCTAGTCCTGCCCTCTGATGCAATGAGAACAAATCTCTTCCCCCTCCACCGCAGGATAACTGATCAGATACTTGGAGGGGACAACCACATTAATCTAGAAATCTGGTCGCACTTGAAGGGCTCACAAATTTGCCGTATCATAACATTTTATGGGCTAGAGTATGCAATTTGTTAATTGTCTTCCTGAGTTTTTAACTTGTATATTGCTTGCAGTCAGGGTAGTTGTGTGGTGTGTGCTGGTGTAGTTAAAATTGAGAAGGGTTACTCCCTGTATCTATTCTAACTGGAAGAGTTTGTTATTCATGTGTGTAAGCCAGCCCATGGTTCTCTAAGATTTACATCTGCTGGATAATTCAATGTGAATACTGTGAGAATGCCATATAATACAAAATGTGATTGGATCACTGGTTGTAAGATTTGAATATTTTAAGAGGAGCTGGAAAAAAAATCTGCTTGCTATTACATGTTCTTTGTGTTTGAGTGTAATACTATTTGTGTACTTCAGGCACCACTTTAAATGGAACAATCAATTCACTCTAATCAATATTATTATGCCTATGATTAAATCTAAATATTGATAAAGATCATTTCTGCTCTCTAATCAAGGTTTTTTTTGGCTTGTTTCACAAAACATATTTTGTACTATATTTGTGGATATTCTGACCACAACTGGCACAACTATAACCCAGATTATGGACTAAGTATCCCAGGTTTGGAACCAACATCTTGAAAACTGAGGGGGTGATATTTTTATGTTCCTCCTTCATATCTCCATCAGTTACACTTCTTTTGTGTGACTTGGATCTCAGACAAAATGTTGAGCGATCCTATAGTAAATGAGACAAGGACAGATACATGAGAAAATATTGCCCTCTTGTGGATCATATGAAGACAGTAATTGCGTAAAGCTCTGTGTTCTGATTGAAGCAGGGCATTGTGTCTTTAAAAAGTATTGAGTGGAAAAAAGTAAAATTGGTTTCATCTGGTTGAAGATAAAACACTCAGGTACTTCACTTCCACAATATTCAAACTCCAGCAAATAAGCAAAAAAACAAGCAGATATATAGCGATGATTAAAAGCATGCATCATGTATACCACTAGTTTGATTTTTCCCAGTACCTTCCTTCGACTGTCTTTGTATACCTTCACCACAATCCAGCATAATCATATATTTGCACATGCACCAATATTTCACCACCACTGTCACACACAATGTTTATTCTTGACAGAGTTGTGGCTGCTTTATTGTAGAATCACACTAGAAATATGAATCACTTTCATTACAGCAATTTATCCCTTAAAAATGTATCAATAAAGCTACAGAAAGTTAATCCATATAGGGGAAATTCATAAATCAGTCAAAAAATCATATTGTCTGTAGTAATGGATGACACAAACTTGTTTGCTTTTATTATGCACTTAAATGCATCAGATCAATCAGAGAAGCACATAACATGTAGCAATACACTACACAACTGCTAGTATGTATCAGCAATAGTAGTTACCAGCATATATTGCCTTAATTGTGACTCCGATATTTAATGTTAACAGGCACACATTACTATTCTCACAGGTTTACCCTAGCATATGGATGAAGAGATACTTTCAGTGCCAAAAAAGATAAAATCATGGTTCTTAACTCATACTGACATAAATCAGAATTTTAAATGATGTGCAAAACTAAGTAAACAATTCTTAACTTTTGTCCAGAAATACCTATGGCTAGAGATTCAGTGACATTCACCATTCTGTTCTGATGCATATATTATAATGTAATGGAGCTTTCATTGTTCATTTTGCTACTTGATTCTTCACATTCTATACAATGTTGCACCAAATTGCTATATTGGTACATTTAATACATGTTCTGAACTGCTGGTTTGTATTTTTTGAAATTAGTGCTCATGTGTAACATTTTGAAAATCAGAATGTGTGTGAGAAAGTTGTGTATTTCTTCATGCTTTGCTGCAGTCCTATAGAGCAAAATTCCTGTTGCGTTTGTTTTGTTGATATGAGTAACCCTGTGGTCATTTACAACAGTGCTTCCCAAACTGATGTGAAGGACTGACAATTATTCTTTTCCCCAGTGTGCCAGAGACCGTAGCTTATTTGTGCCCATTGGTTACAAATGTTTGTTCCTTTCCTGGAAGCTTGCTAATGACTGGTTAATGATTTGTGAACTAGCACCAGTCTCTGGACTACCACTTTGAATAGCATTGATTTACAAGTTATTATAAACATGAAGCATACAGCACGCATGAGGATATATTTGCAAATAAACCCTCATAGGACTGCAGTCTTATGTGTTGCATTGATTCCTCTGTGAAAGCAGGGTTCACTTCTGTATAAGACTGAGTTATTAATATTATTTCAGTGTTCAACTATTGATAGAAATTATAACCATTATACCTTTTTTATCAGTATATATTTTATCCTGGGGAAGACAGAGACTGTCACATTTGAAAAATGAAGTTTATCTCAGGAATTCATCGCAATGCGCTGGCATACTCCATGACTACACTGGGTGCTGGAATGATGAATAGTATCTTCAGTTTTTATTATGTTAAACTCTTTTTAAACCGATACAAGATCACAGAAGCTGCATTCCATCAAGCACAGGTACACTAAATATTAGTTTTTTGGGGGTTGGATTTGGTTTCAGTAAATAAGTCATCTGAATTCAGAAGTAAACTGTGTTAAAAAAATTATGGCATAATACTGGCTAAGCCTATAAGTAGCAAATACTAATGTGGTTATACTATGGGAGATGACATTTAACAACACAGCCTGCTTCCAACAAACAGTTTTCAAAGCTTCTGTTTTCAAATGA
Source organism: Ctenosaura bakeri (assembly GCA_948474755.1). Lineage (NCBI taxonomy): Eukaryota > Metazoa > Chordata > Lepidosauria > Squamata > Iguanidae > Ctenosaura > Ctenosaura bakeri. The sequence goes on along the minus strand of CAOLHI010003835.1, from coordinate 39,703 downwards.
TTTTAAGTTTCCTTCTCTGTACTCTAGTTACTTCTGGTTATTGTCTGATATGAATTTATTGACAAACATGGTTTCCTTGCTGCCTCCTCACAGAAAAAAATGGTGGATGTTGTGCCTTTTTTTTTTTAATTACCACCTTCCCTATTTATTGCTATTATTTACAGATGGTCTAATTCTGCCTCTCAGTCCTGCCACCTTGAGATCGCTACTTGTCCCTCTTATTGAAGTGGTAGTTCTGGGGTGAAAATTGTGTTTTTTTCTCTCCCTCTCCCATAAGACTAGCTTTTGATGAAACATTTCTGAATGTAGAATGTTTTTTTTCTAGGGGAGAATGTTGAGCAGCACACCAAGAACTTGTAAGGGAGAGCTTATTTATGAGAAATGGCGTGTAGTATGCAGGATCCATCTTTTTTAAAGACACTTACTTTTTAATGTCAATAGCAATTCCTTCTCCTTTGTGAGCAGGTATGATCTCCTTAGAGACCCAGCTAGAACTGGTGAAGGAAGTTGAGCCACTTTGTGTAGTGTATTGAAGCTGTATGTATCTGTTGACAGTGTTTATTGTTATAACTCTAGCTATCTTACAGTTTTCCATCTTATGCCATTCCACATTTCAAAAAGGAGGCAGATTCCCCAAAGAGAAAAAAATTGGTTTAAAGCAAAAAGTTATTGAAGCTATACTGCAAAAAGCATAGACAGGAAAGATTAACACCCCTCTTGTACTAACTCAAAACACTCACTATGATGGATCCTTTTTATGCCTTTATTTTCACCTCAAGCAAACACAAGAGGTGTGTTCCAGTCTTGATTCCTTAAAGAAGAAGAAAACCTCCCTTTCCATTTAAAGCCAGAGTTAAGATTATGGGATTTTGTCCCCCCACAACAATGAAACTCAAGCCACGTATCACACCCAGAATAAAGTTTAAACATGGGTGGATTCACCATCTCTGATCCACCTGAACTTCTATCTCAAGTAAACGTGTGTACCTCAGTCTCTAATATTTTGCACCATTGTAACTCAGTGTCAAACAATTGCCATTGTTTTATAACTATAAGAAATGTGATTACTTATTTTCCAGAGCTGGGTGGCATCATACTTAGCACATATTTCATAGCTTTGCTGGATGTATCACTGAAATTTCTTGAATGGTTTGGATGCGAAGAGAAACCATTTATAATTCAAAGAGAGAGATTGGACAGCAGGATGGAATCTTTATCTATAGATGTAAAACCTCTCCACTAGTTACATCATGTTTACAAGTGTATAGCTAGTTTTCCTAGAAGTAAACTTAAACAATGAGACTTCCTTCCCCCAGATATGGATTGATTGGACCACATTGTTAAGAATGGTTTAACTGTGCGTAGGACAACTGTGCTGTGTGTAGCTACCTACACCATCAAAGCCTATGTTTAATTTCAGCTCTTCCACACCCCTACAGATGCTAATTGAAGTACAAGAGGAGTCCATCAGTGTGCCATCCATGTTTCAAGTTACCAGCAGGGGGCATTGATTTGTGGTCCACATTTCCTTGTTTTGGAGTTAAACTGCAAGCATAACTTGTTGCTTTAAACTGAAGGGCTATATCCTTGCCTGCCTCCTTTTAAAGAATGTTAACTCTAGAGACAAAAGACCCTTAGAAATTGTTTTATGTCTCTGGGTTGTAGTGTAACTTTTTCTGAGCACTCAGGAGACCAAATTCATTTACTGACATGCACACTTTGTGTTAGTAAACATTAGCAGCGGTACCATTAATGTGATTTCATCATCCCTGAATATATTGGTGGCTGTCAGTCCTTTCTGATACAGTCAGCTGCCACACATTCATGGCTTAGTCTTAGAATCATAGAATCACAGAATCATAGAAATGTAGAGTTGGAAGAGACTGCAGGGGCCATCCAACCCCCTGCCATGCAGGAACAACCTCAAAGCACTCCCGACAGATGGCCATCTAGCCTCTGCTTAAAAACCTCCAAGGAAGGAGACTCCACTACACTCCGAGGCAGCAGATTCCACTGCCGGACAGCTCTGATTGTCAGGAAGTTCTTCCTGAGGTTCAAGTGGAATCTCCTTTCCTGCAGCTTGAATCCATGGCTCCTTGTCCTGGTCTCTGGAGCAGCAGAAAACAAGCCCTCTCCTTCCTCTGCATGGCATCCCTTCAAATATTTAAACATGGCTATCATGTCCCCTCTTAACCTTCTCTTCTGCAGACTAAACATACCCAGCTCTCTAAGTTTATCCTCATAGGGCATGGCTTCCAGGCCCCTCCCCATTTTGGTCGCCCTCCTCTGGACTTGCTCCAGCTTGATCATGTCCTCCTCGAATTGGGGTGCCCAGAACTGGACACAGTATTCAAGATGAAATCTAACCAAGGCAGAGTAGAATGGTACCAATACCTCCCTCAATCTAGACACCATACTCCTATCGATGCAGCCGAGAATTGCACTGGCTTTCTTGGCTGCCGCATCACACTGCTGACTCATGTTCAGCTTGTGATCTATGAAGACTCCTAGATCCCTTTCACACGTACCGCTATCCAGCCACGTGTCCCCCATCCTATATTTCTGTATTCCATTTTTTCTACCTAAGTGTAGGACCTTGCACTTCTCTCTGTTGAATTTCATTTTGTTCGCCTTGGCCCAGCTCTCCAATCTGTCCAGGTCATTTTGAATTTAGATTCTGTCCTCTGGCGTATTAGCAACCCCTCCCAATTTGGTGTCATCTGCAAATTTGATGAGCATGCCCTCTATTCCTTCATCCAAGTCGTTGATAAAAATATTGAACAGCACTGGGCCCAGGACAGAACCCTGTGGCACCCCACTAGTCACTTCTCTCCAGGATGAAAAGCAGCCATTTGTGATCACTCTTTGGGTTCGGTCGGTCAACCAATTACAAATCCAACTAACAGTAGCCCTGTCCAGCCCGCATTTTATTAGCTTCTTTGCAAGAATGTCATGGGGAACTTTGTCAAAGGCCTTACTTTACATACTCTTGCTTTTATCTGTCAAATCATGAGTCCCTCCACAGTATCCTGTACGACATCATGCTGACTCTCTTTCCCTCAGTTTTAGAGGATAAGGGTCTGTCACTCCTGTTGACAGTATTTCTTATTCTGTGCTGGTACTGTTTCTGATTGTTTTCAGCAGATATTACAAGACTGGGAGACACCATATGGATACAGAAGAACAAATGCAAAAACATCCTCAAGAATGATCTACTGTTAGCTTAATTTTATTTCTCATGATAAGCAGCTGGCCCAGGAAAAATGTGTACATGGTAGAACTGATTGACTAGACTGGTAGAAGTGATGTGCTAGAACCAGGAGAAATTCAAGACTTCAGTTGGATCCAATCATCTAAAAATATTGATACACTTATATATTTTAACAGGGACTCTATTGTGACAGGATCATCAGTTCTGATGAATTTGTAAAGAACTTATTCAGATATTTTGGCTGATTGTATATTCAAGCCTACTTTCCAAATGTTTATGGAATTCAGCTAAGAGGGGGTATTTCCTTGAGAAATATACTCAAAATAGCTCTTTGTCATTGAGATCTATTGGTTTAATCGAGACTAGCATGACTGTCCTCAACAATTTTAAGAGAATTGCCTTTTAATCTTTTTAATTCTGAAGTCCTATGTGGGTAGGATGATTACCTACTGTACAAACAAATTTATCTCCTTTCAGTATTTATTGAATCTCTAATTTGACTACACAGGGTCTCATACAGATTTGTTATTATTTAATTGCTTCATTAATGATGGATGCTTTCAGCCCTAAGCATGCATGCCACAGATCACAATGGTACACAGACACCTTGATTTTTCCAAGTGTTACATCCTCAAGTATCTGCTACCACAGAACCCATAGATCATTGTTTTAAGCATCTGTGGGGTCCAGTTTCAAGTCCCTATCAGCCGTGAAGTTCCTTAGTTGTCTGCCAGTCACTGACATCTGTTATAGGGCTGTTGTGAAGAAATAAGAGGGAGGCAGTTACTTACATTGCTCTGAGTTTCTTGGAGGAAAGATGAGATAAAAGCAGCATTTTCTTCTAAGTTTTAATTTCTTTGCATCAAACTATCATCTGTTCGCCACTTAACACCTTTTTCTACATTTTTGTTTTTTCTACCTTGTTTTTACTGATCAATTATCAATTAATTGATCAAACTGATCAAATAATTAATTGATTTAATATTTCCATTTCCTGTTGCATTTTTTTGATATTGTGTTTGTTTACATAAGCTGCTCTGTGACTTCTGTCGAGCCACGCAAAGTTGGGGAAAATCTTTTAATAAATAAACGATTGTGTTTTGTTTTTGTCCAGGTTGTTTTTATGGTATGGAATGCTATTAATGATCCTCTCTTTGGGTATATTCAAGACAACTCCAGAGTACCATGCTGCTCCAGACGTCAGTTTTCCATTTTATATGGAGCTCCGTTGTATGCTTTGGCCTTTCTGCTTCCTTGGTTTCCTTGGAAACAATATGAAGAAGATGACTGGCTTAGCGGGCTTCATCTTATTGTTGCTTTGTGTGCTTTTGATGGCCTGCTTACATTTGTTTTGCTAGCACAATGTGCACTCTTTGCTGAAATTTCCACTAGACATGAAAGTAGGCTCCAGCTGATTAAGTATAACCAGGTTGCAAGCCTAGTTGGATCTACCAGCATCCTTTTCTGTGGCTTAATTACAGATAACATGGAGAACTTCGTATCTTTTCAAGTCTTTACAGTTCTAGTAGGAGGAATAGCAACAGCTTGCATGTGTTATACTGGGCTGTACAGCACCACAGAGTATGAACAAAAGGAGAAGCTTGCAGAAGGGTTTGCTTCAGAAAGTCCTGAGAGATCTCTGTCTTGGTCTTCTGTAATTTTGTTGACCAAGCAGATCATGACTCAGAAAAATTTTTTGCTTTTTGTTACAATGAACTTCTTTCAAGTCTTCCACTTGGCCTTTTGCAACAATTTCATGATGATCTTTGCAGACAACCTCATCCCAAAGGATGTTCTTGCGTCTTCTGTCAGAAGTATCATGTATGGAGCAGGCTTTATTTGTCCTCAGGTAGGCAGAAAACCTCATCTTTTTTTTTCCTCTTAAAAGAAAAATGTGCTGATTGTTGGAAAATTGTTCCCAGTACTTGACATGAATCATCATCTTGTTCCTCCTCCTCAGAGTTTATCATATGCTAGAACAAATCTGTTGACATGATGAATTTATCCAAAGAAGCTTGAGTTCTGCTATGACTAAAGGAGAAACCATAGAGAGAGGGTCATTAATGGATTATTTTGAGCACAAAAAGATCAAATTCCCAATCACTCTACAGCACAACATTGAGAGAGCCACCATGTTGTGTGGTAAGGCTGAGGCAAAGGTGGGTTTAACCCACTGATACAACAGCACAACAGCATCATGTACTCAAATCTGAAAGATGATGTGAAGGCAACCTCAAAAACCCTAGAATGCAGCCATCTGGCAATGATATCTGTATTTATTTGTAGAAAGTCAGTGAACAAACAATGGCTCTCTAGTGAACAAAGGATAAGGAATAAGCTAATACAGAAGCAATCCATCTTACTGCTTCCTTGGAGCACAGCTGCTGTGATTGCAATGCTGCCTCTCCAGTCTTAACCATCACTGATAATGACTACATAACTGTATAATAAGCTGCTGTAAGTCAATCCACATGGGGAGATGTTAATATACGTTTTAAATAACGGCAGCTAAGACAGATACAGCAGAGCCTAAAGTAGTTGTAGGCAGCCATTCAGCAGACAAAGAAATGGTGGGCATGCAGAAGGCATGTTTCTGTTCGGAAGAAATATTTGCCTTTCACATTTTGAAATTAATTTCATTATATCATGTGATTCACTAGATAATATATGCAATAAACAGCTGACAAGCTTCAGTTGTCTGCACTGTCAGCCGTTATGTGCCTCTGACTTTGACACATTTCTAGTATATGTTCCTTGATGGTATTACAAGTGTTTTTGCAATGATAAGATAGCACTGCTATCCTTAAATGTCATATTGATGTGGAAATAAATAAAAACAAACAAACAATGTGACATTGTAGTCAAATCAGGCATTTTTAGATAGTGCAGCTGACTCACTATTAACTGTGCAAATGCACTCCTGCTAAAAGCTAGGCATCCAAAGTCAGCGCTAATCCAGCAGTACCCCCAAACTGTGTACTTGAGCCTTCAAGAAGACTATGTCTCCATCTGGTATGGGCTGAGTCCATATTTCCTGATACTGGAACATTGTATTATTGGACAGATTACTGAGGTAATCTCTGTGTTATTGAGCTGCAGAACAGTGTTTTCAAATGACATTTTTAATGTATGTTTCTAATGATTAAAATCCAGGTGAAGCAATGCTACAAATACTTAGCATCTCTTTAGCTGGATAGCAGTATTATAGGGAGATAAATATTTTCTCTTACATTTCAGTGCCTCGTCCTCATCAGTCAAGCTTTGTTGCGGAAATTTGGTTACTACAAGATCGTCTTATTTTCCTTCTACTTGGAAGGGATAGCTGCAGCTGCCATGTTTTTTCTAGGCATAGAGCACTACTACCTTTTGGCTGTTTATCTCACAGGAAACATGTAAGTAAATATGTATTTTTCCACCTTCAGGTGTTAACAATTTGAACCACACTTCAGAAAGTCTTTTTAAGTGTGCTCAAAGGTTGCCAGCAGGGGCAGCAATACATTGGGCATGATAGTCTCAGTGGGAGAAACAACAGTAGGAGGCAATGGGGAAGACTGCTGGTGCTATTCCTAGTTTTGGCAATGTGAAATGATTTTTGCAATGCTAATTAACCTATAAGATAGCACTGATGACCACTGTACCTTTGAAAGGGGATTAGACAAATTCATATAAGAATGATCTGTTTGTACTTATTCCTCTGTATTGCTTTAATATTGATTGTTGCTTTCATATTCTCATTTTGAATTTCCTGGAAACTTCTGGTTGGCCGCTCTCACAAAACAGAATTCTGGATTAGATCAGGCTGCTCCACCCTGGAAAAGCCCATATTGTGGTCTACAGATCCAGTTAGCCCTACATTGGCCATGCAGACTGGAATTGATGGAAACTATAGGCAGAAACTCCTGGGAAGTTGTGGAAAGCCAGAATAGATGGAGCTCTGAACTAGCAGGGCTCTTATATTCTTATATTAATTACTGGAAATAATTGTGGTAAATAGCCACTAGCACCATTGGGAAAGTTCTTGGGTATTAGATATTGTTCTACCCATTGATTGTTATTTGGGGATAATTCAAGGAGGTACAAGATACAGATTCACTTAAGTGTAGTACAAACTGTCACTGTCTTAAACTGAAAAGTATTGGGATTCCATAATTGTTCAAATGTATAATATATGAAAATTAGACAAGTTAACAAACAACAAAATTTTGAGATAAACATATTTCAAATGTCTTGGATTTTTATCTGTTTAGTTCTGGAATGTTTATTTTGGCTGCAAATTGAATCCTGATATTTATTTTAAGCTCTGCAGTTTTATTACTGTTTTTGTGAATCATACATAGTGCAAATATTGCAGTACTAAAAATGTTTGGTATACAAAATTTATTTCTCCAGATATCTAACTTGCATTCTTATTTTTTTAGGGTAATTGTTCAAGCTTCCTTCAGTTTGTTTAATCTGCCTTTGGCTGACATTGTGGATGAAGATTTAAAGAAACATAAAAGAAGGTGGTTTTTCATTCTGATACTTGTCGAACCATTACTTGCTACACTGTGAGATAACAGTTTACAATCCATTTACATTGATAATAGTTTGTAACAAAAATCTTTGCTTAACTTTTCAGATCACCGCTTTCCTCTATGGTTTTTGGAACGAATGCCATGTTTACAAAACCAGCCCAATCTTTAGCCCCTATGCTTGTGGTTACAATACTAAATCAGTTCGGGTATGCACAACTGAATAACAAAGGTGTTCAACCTGACCCACAGTAAGTGATTGATTGTGATAAAATATCATTGATTGTAAATATTTTATACATACATATACATATACACAGACATATACTAGTAACGGGCTTGTTCTAGTATATTTCAGATTTCACTCTCTTTCAAAATACCAAGAGTCTGAAGGGAGATTTGCATAAAACTAATCACCTTCTTTGTACAATCCAATCAGTCTGTCTGTCCTTTTCTGTGCTAAACAAATAACCAAAATGAAAACTGAACTGTGCACAGACCATTCACATAGTGAATTCTGTTCTTGCAGTAAAATAACCAAATAAATAAATTCTGTGCCTGAATCATATTTCCACATAACTGCTTACTTGTAATTAACTGATTGCAGACCTGACTGGACATGTAGGGAAGGAAATTTCTTGTGTTGAACTGTCACTAAATATTTTTACCCAAGTTTCAAGTATTTCAGAAACATACATCTCCAGAGAACACCCCAATTTGTATAAAATCTTATTAAAACGCATGAGACACATATGTTACAGGACACTCCTGTGCAATCCAAAGGTAGCAAAATAGGAAAAATGTTTTATAAAACAAGGTATGCCTGGCTTTGACAGCATCACTTGTTCAGGACCGGATATGCCATTATTTGTTTATATTGAATTGGTATATGTTTTCCAGGGTCTGTTTACTAATCCAACAAAGGAAAACTAATATGATTTGGTTAGGTATCTTTGGTTTGGTATCTTCTGTTAGGACAACAGATTATGTGTGTGTGTGTGTGTGTTTACTGTAACATGGTTTTATAATGAGTTCTCTAAGTACTGAACCTTCAAAAATGTGGACTCTTCTCCCAGTTTATTTCTAGGTCTCCATGACACCATGTTCTACATGATTTGCCTGGTTCCTCTTTGCATTGCAGTCATACAGATTTTGATATGGACACCTTTTTCTATCCAGAATAGCCACCTAATGCCTGCACACTAAACTGTAAACATGGCCTCCATGATACCAGACACTGAATTTCACACACCAGCCAATATCAGCTTTGAATTTTGGACTAATAGACCAAATGCAACCTGAGCCATTTATTGCTTAATTGTTCATTTAAAAATCCTATCACTGAAGGCCTTTTCATGAAACAAGTATCTTTTACTAGCTGAAATAATATGTCAGGTAACTGAAGATATTAAAAGATCTCAAAAAGACTGGAAGAGTACACTAAAATATCCTATATCATATTAAAAATCAGTGGTACACTGGAATTTTGGGAGCAGCTGCCACATTTTCAAATCTGACTCCTTTTAGAAAATGTAACCTCAGAAAGATGCATTTCATCACTCTAAAACTGTGGAACATTGCTTCCACATTTGCAAATCAGATGTCATGTTGTCCCAGAAAATATAGGAAAATCTGTGTTATATTTTTATTTTTCTAAATAATATTTGGTATGTAAAACTCAATATGATTTTCCTAAGTGTGATATTTTAACCCTGCAGGGAATAATAAAGAGCTGTAACCATTTAAAACAAATGTGGAAAATTATGAGGGCTGTTTAGTAAAGAAACAAGAATCAAAGAAAAATGTAATTAGAGAGGGAGGGATGTGCATGCTCTGTGGAGAAGACTAACATTGATGTGTGTGTTTATCAAAACCAGTGGTGGTTATATTGGCAACACTACAGTTTGTCAGTTTGTAAGGAAGGGAAGGCAGGAAGCAGAAGCAGGTTAGTAAGTAGTAAATCCAGGTGGTGGGAAGGCAGACAGGTTATTTTCTGAGATAAAGCGGATGCTTCCATCAAGCCTGAGTCGTTTGACTTGTTAAAAAAAAGGAGGTCAGGTATTTTCAAAACATACTATAATAAATTTGGAAAACCCAACAGGCTATCATGCTATTTGGAATTTTGGGTTGTAAGACTATAGTAGTAGCAGTAGCAGAAGTAGTAGTGTATGGCTTCAAGACAACCTCATCTCTTTCATAGGATTTTCTTTGGCAAGCAATACTCAGATGTTGTTTATAGCATGCACACACAAATTTAATGACTAGAACCCTTTGGATTTTCTGGCTAGCCTGATGCAGTGCAAATAAAGATAGGCTGGAGCACTCTACTTGCTTTGACAGACCATATAGATTGTCTATCAAGTTTCCTTTATATTATTTCACATAGCTGAAAACTGCACTTTAAATTTGTCCCTTTTGAAGACATTTATAGTTTTCATCTTTTGGATGAAATTCATGACTAATGAAAAGGTAATGTTACTAGATATATCACAAAGCCTTAATTACGCCATAATAAATCCTGCCATCCTAATTTTTAGGCATACTAGTTTATCATTTTCTTATACATACAGTGCTTTCTTTTAAAAAATAATCTTTTTATTGGAATTCTTAATACAACATTGGAAGAAGCTTCTTAGGAAGCTTGTTTAAGATGAGATTTAGGTTTTTTTTCACCTAATCAGGGAGTGCAAGCCAATCTACCTCTTTTGTTAAACAGCTTAACTCCAAGGGGACTGCTTCCATGTTCTTCAAGAAGTAAATATACAATGAAATACTACAACAACAATTCTTTGTATGGTGCCCAGACTTAACAAGTTCAAATTAACAACATGTAAGACAAATTAAAAGCACAGGGAATAATTGGGTCAAATCATACAAGCTGAATTTATTTCAGACTTTTCCCTGATACAAATATTAACTGTTGTCTAAACCTGACCATCTCAGGCAAAAACTTGGCAATGACTACACTGGGATTCTTGTCTTCTAATAAGTTCTTAACTATGGAATAAGAAGACCAGGGTTTGATTCTCTAGTCTGCCATGGAATCCCACTGGGTGACCTTGGGCACATCACACATACTCAGCCCCACAAAATGCTGTTCTAGGTTTGCCTTGGGGTCACCATAAGTCAGAAATGACTCGTAGGCACACAACAACAACAATAAAGGCATATTAATATTTTTCCTCACGTTCCTGCTTGCTTAGTTAAAGTACTGGCTATTAAAGGAGAACTGATAGGAAACACCTATATTTAATTGATTGTATCATTGAAAACATTGCCTCAAAATGTTAATAGATAATACATCTGAGCAGTATCTTTTAACACAAATTTATGTGTTCTGAACTAAACTGTTCACAAAGCAAAAGTACAATTTGTCACAAATAATAAGGAAGTTGCCACAGTTCTGTTCATTTTCAAATCAAGTAATCTGCCAATTATCTTTGCATTTTTTGTTAATATTAATATTTCTGATACCTTTTATTTATATATTAGAACAATAATAATTCTAAATTTATTTTAATGGAATACTTATGGGATGGGTTTTCGAATTCTGTTTTTAATTCATAATATAGGGAGGTGTTATGGCAATGATGGGGGGGGTTGCTTTTTGTTCTTTTTGGCATAATTATCTAGCAGCCTCTCTTGAACCTGGCCCATCAAAATGAGTGGAAATTGTACAAGTTGACTTATACAGGTTTTTTAAAAAAATGATTTAACTCCTAAATTATGGGAATCAGTTTGGGATTTTGCTATATTAGGAGTAGTGACTTGAAGCTGGGGGTGGAGAACATAAAAATAGTTATTTCTACGTGTGTACAAATTATTTCTAAGTCTGTAAATGATTCTGGTTTGGCAATAAATACTTTGTTCTCATCTGTTGTAATGTTCTTGTTTTCTTTCATAGTTTTCAGTATCTTAAATGAAAAACAAATAACTTTCATTGTGAACATTTCCAGTTCTTGCCAATAGTACCTTCTATATGGGAAAAATCATAGTTTTAGCATTAAACAAGTTGTAGCATAACTAGTAGATGCTTAGAGTAAACTTGTTATGTGGGAAGGTAGTGGTGCCTATTTTTATTAGCGTGCAACCTGATGATAATGGAGTGCGCCTGAATATATATATCACCAATGAATAATCACACTTACTCCCATGTACTCAGGAGCAGTATGACTGACATTGAGCCAGCACTTGTTAGACCTCTGCCTAAGTTTCTCTGATGCCTAGATGCTCTAGACTAAGAGTTCTTAACCTTTTCTTTACCAGTGCCCCCCTGTAAATATAATGTGTTGCCAGGGACCCCAAGACTTAACTCAAGATTTGAATATTCAAATTTAGATTTAAATATTCAAATATTTTGTTTAAATTTGCTCATCAGCTACTCACCTTTATCAATCATTCTTCCAGTAGACAATGCAAAGGAAAGGAAGCTTGTTAATGATCTATGGAGTAGCCTGCTGTGATCCTTCAAAGTGCCAGGAGAACAGAATAAACTGGAATCTCTTAAAGGAAGGTTATGAATGGGAGGCAGGCCTGAAGAATAATTTCTTTTGCCTTTTCCCCCAAAACAGCACCTGAGACATAAGGGACTCAGGTCTGCTTTTCGGGAAAGTGCAAAAATAAATGTTGTTTCCTCCTGAAGAAACACCTAGAGAACAGGGAAGGTAAGTGCTTCTTTTGAAAGGGCCTACCCTCTCTACTTTGTTGGTGTTCCTTCAGAGGGAAATAGTGTTTCTTTCATGCTTTCCCCCAAAGGAGAGCTGAGACCCTCACCACTTCTCTTTCAAGGAGTCACAACAGCAAAGGGACTACCTTCTGTTCTTGTGGCTGCTTGGAAGTGAAGCTCCACTGCACTGCCTGGCCCCAGGCTCAGGCATCGCTGCCACACTCCCCACGCAAGGCCTGGGCTGGGCATCGTCCCCCATTTTTTGGGCTCTCACCTTCCTGCCTTCTAGGCTCTCTAGCACACCTGTATACTAGAGCCCAGTGCCTCTAGCTCAAGATCGATGCCACCATCGTCACTACCGCCTTTGAGGAATCCAGGACATGCTGCAACAATCGGCCACAAGTGGCCAGGATGTTTTTAGTCCCTTAAATCTGGGATTTCCCCCATTTTCTTGGATGAATGGCAACCCTACAAAGACCCAGACCTCAAATTAAGTACCATTGTAAGGTGTCCATTACCTTCCTATCTACCTTTTCCATAACCATTTGGTTGGCCACTGTGGAAAACAAGATGCTCAAGTAAATCTGGTCCACCTCAAAAGCTTTTGAGCTCATTTTCTTGTCTTGTCTGAATTTACACCTGTGGAACGGCCAGCACGACTATTAGGCAGTTTGCAGCAGTTGCCACAGACAATGGAGTTAGCTTTCACGAAAAAATAGTCATTGTTACTTTTACCCACAGGGACTCAGTATGGGATTTTCTGCCTCGCATACAAAAAGTAATTTGAGTGGCTTTGGGTTTGAATGTACTTTGGCCGTTTCCGCACTAGACACTTTAAATCCTCCTGTGGAATCCTGGGAGTTGTAGTTTCCTGAGGCCAAAGAGCTCTCTGGTGGAGAATTCCAAAGGCCCCTCCCTACGCTGCAAAGCCCAGCATTCCATAGGATGTGGAAAGTGGAATCATAGGCCATTTCCGCACTAGCCTGTTATAGCGCGATGATTCCACTTGCAACATCCTCTGGAATCCTGGGGTTTGCAGTTTCGGGAGGGGCCGGCTGGCCCCTCCCGAAACTGCAAACCCCAGGATTCCAGAGGATGTTGCAAGTGGAATCATCGCGCTATAACAGGCTAGTGCGGAAATGGCCATAGTCCTAGAGCAGTGTAGTGGTGAAGCGGCCTTTGCTTTCCGTGAGAGGGGGGACCGCTTGGCCTTGTGCTTGGGACTCCCTGTGGGCTGTTAACCGCCTCAGGATCTCTCTATAACATCGTTTGGCTTTTCCCCCCCTGGCTGGTGGAGCGGCATCTGACAAGCAACCTACACGAACGAGGGGAGGACCCTCTGCGCGCGCGTGGGCGTGGGACGCCCCTCTGGAAGGGGCGGACTCCCCATCCTCGCCTGCTCCGCGCGCGCCCACTCCGCGCGCGCGCCCCCGCCTCCCCCCACCGGCGGCTATTGTGCCACGGCGAGGTTTGAAAAGCAGCGCCCCCAGAGGCGCTGCTCGGGCCGCTCCGTGATTGGTAGAGCGGGCGCCAAGAAGCGCCGCCGCGCGCGCGCACGCACGCAGGCAGGCAGGCAGGCAGGCACGCGAGCGGACGGGGCGAGCGCCTGTGTGTCCCCGGCCATCTCGTCCGGCCCGGCCCCCTTTCCCCGAGGCCTCAGGTTCCGCGCTTGTCTGTATTGCCAGTAATGTATGTGTGTGCGCGTGGATGTGCGGGCACTGAATGGGGAGCTCCGCAGTGACTGCCGCCGCCGCCGCCGCCGCCGCCGCCGCTGCCGCTGCCATGGAGAAAGGAGGCGGTGGTTGCGGGAGGGGGTGACGGAGCGCCCCTTTCTTTTTTCTCCCTCTCCTGCCCACCCCCCACAACCCCACCCCCCATGAGACTCTGCCTGGCCTGGCTGGGCTGCTACACCTTGTCTCTGTGGGTGCTGAGGAAGAGGATGTGGTCTGGCCCTGCCAGGTACCTCAGGAGCCCTTTATCCAGGTCGCTCTACATGAATATGATGGGCAGCCACAGCCAGCCAGCCCCGGGCATCAAGGAAAACCACCAGGTAGGGACCCACGGGAGGGGCCGCACCGCCCTCAGCCCGCCCCCCAACCTCAGCGGGGAGTTGGGGCAGGAAGACGGGGAGGGCTGTGTTTTGTGTGGGCTTCACAGCCGTCGCCGGCCCCCTCCCTAACGCAGGGAAGGCTCTGAAGGCTTGGGGTGGCTTCCTTTGACGTGCCCGCACCTCTCCCCTCCTTTCCAAACTATCAGGTTGTGGGGGGAACGGCGCCTGCTCCCAAATGGCTCGGAGGGGAGTTAGCGTGGAGACCACCAGACACACACTTCGGCTTCTCCGAGGGGAAGGAGGAGGAGGAGGAGGAGAGCTCTCCATACCAGGCCTGAGGGAGAGAAAAGGGGTCCTTGAGCTGGAGAGATCAGGCGAGGGCGGCGTGTGTGTTACCCTTTGTGTATTTAGCCTCTTTCTTGAGAGAAAGGCGAGGAAGAAATCCTCTCAAGGGCATCCTGGAGGGAGACTGGAAACCAGTGACCCGTGGGGTGATTGCTATGGGGAACAGGGCTTTCTTGTTCACCCCCCTGGAAGGGCAGGAGCCATAAGAAGAGCACCTACTACTGGGAAGAGGTGAAAAATGCACCAGGGGAGGTTTAAAGTTAGAATCAGCGGCGGAAGGGGGTTTGGAGGGGTGAGCAAGTAGGTTAATACCATATAGGAGGGGTTGATCCCTTCCCTTTTGCTGTCCCTCCCAAAACTTAGAAATGGGATGACGTGTATGAAGTCTGGGCAGAATATTCAAATGTATAACAGGGAGAGGAATAACTTTTGTTCAGAAAGAGTAGGTGGAGATAATGACACATGTTTACAGTCTTAGTGGGCCAAACGCGCCTGGAAGGTTGCTGAAGAAAACATCTTGCTAAAGACAATGTTTCCTATCCCAATTTGTTTGTGGTTGTACTTGTATGGCTAAGCCCAGGAGATGGATGCTAGTGCATATTGTGAAACCCTGGGTTCTTGATTGCCTGGGTCTAAAATCTTGTTGATGTCTGTGAGTTGGCAATAGTTTCCTACTTGTTCAAGCTCTCCTGCTGTCGTCTGGTGAAGTCACCACCTTCTTTCTCCCATCTTTGAAGTGCCCCCTTGTGTTGATTGACAGCTTAGGAGTTCATTTGGCAGTATCCAGATTTTAGCTTGCAAGTTGTCTTTTTGTTAAAATTTATACCAGGATGCCCCAAGTTGTTGTTTTTCTTCCTTCTAAGCCCTTTTCTTGGCACTTTCTATGTTTTTCTTCCCCATATAATCTGTGGTTTAGATTATAAGGGGAAAGGAGAGATATAAAGAGCCTTAGATTCACAGGAACTCAAAGCTCGCTTCCACAATTTAAGTGCATTCAGCATGCTAGCCTGTTCTAATTACACTTATTGTTATATGCCTTCTAGTTGTTTCTGACTTATGGTCACCCTAAAGCGAACTGATTCTGTTAAGAATGGGTTTGCCTTTGCCTTCTTCTCACATTGAGAGAGTGTGACTTGCCAAAGATCACCCAGTGGGTTTCCATGGCTGAGCAAGAATTCAAATCCTGGTTTCCAGGATTTAAACCACTACACCATGCTGATTCTCTTAATTACTCTTATGTATCCATATGTGTGTTGTTACTTCCTTCTATTCTGTCCACATGCTTTTTCCTGAAACATCACAAGAGGTATCTGCTGAAGTACTTGTATATCTTCCTTTCACCCCCACCTCTAATAAGGTCCTCAGATTTCCTCCCATCTCAAAGGGGAAGATTTTCTGCTTTGAACTGGTGAGTGTGATCTGATTCATCTCTTTTTTTCTCTTTCAATGTTTGTCCTACAAGCATGCCTAATTGTACTGGATAACGTTGCAATTTGGCCTCCAAAGCAGGAATGTGGAAGCAAAAATACATTGAAAAATATGCAAACAGGAAAAGAATATCTGGATGATTATGCAAACTATCTCAGGAGTGATTATGCAAACAAGTGAGACATGTATTTATAAACACGATGCAGTTCTGGAAAACTCCCAGATGCATCTGGAAACTTCGTGTCATTGCTAGAAAGTGGAAATACTGTTCTGGCAATGTGTCGACAGGTAAATTATGGTACTTTTAGTCTCCTTTTGGTATAAATTAGCAACTCTGGAGAGAAAACAAGTACAGTATGTGGAACATTACATTCAGACTACCTTGTTCAGTTGTTTAAAAGCCAAGTGGAAAGAATGGAGTTGTATTGAAAAACATCCAAACCAAATTGGAATCTATATTTTCGTTCAACTATATTTTTTGGTAGTGTTTCAGTCTGTACATCACTCATTTTCAGACAAAAAATCTGAGGAGCTTTAGATGTAAATAGAAATTCTGTGAAGTATGCAGTTAAGCCAACAGTGACAGTGGGTATTGATCATATGGATATTGATAGTGCTATGCGCTTATTGTAACAGTCGCTGTAAACATTTCTGGGTTCAACTGGAATCAAGTAATACAAGAATGCTCAAACTATGAGGGCATAAAGGTTTGCCAGCACCATATCTATGCTTGCCATTGTTGAACAGAAGTAGTTTATAGCTTCCTATTTGGTGGAGTTGTACAGTCAGAAACCAAGTGATAACTTCGGATAAGGGTGCCTTAACAGCGGCCTGCTTTTCTATTAACCTGTCTTGAGATCATTTAGGGAGGTTTTTTGCGGGGTATCATTCCTTCTAAGGTGAGGCATGTTGGGCTAGGATTGGACTTTCTTTATTGTAATGACCCCAGTCCAGGGTGATT
The DNA here is from genome assembly GCA_948474755.1 of Ctenosaura bakeri. Taxonomy (NCBI): domain Eukaryota; kingdom Metazoa; phylum Chordata; class Lepidosauria; order Squamata; family Iguanidae; genus Ctenosaura; species Ctenosaura bakeri. The sequence goes on along the minus strand of CAOLHI010003835.1, from coordinate 22,531 downwards.
CTCCTAGCATCAGCTAACTATTCATGAGTTTTCACTACTATATGAAAACATTTCTGTTTGTCCATATCTTTTATCTACTAGCTGGCCTGACTTTATCTGTGTTGCCTTGCTTTTCCTTCCTCCTTTTTTTTGCTGCCTGTCATTTTTATCTGATTTTTTTTTCAAAGGATAGCAGCCTTCTTGTTTTATAATACATTCATTGTTCTGGCTCAGTTATTTTTGTATGTATTGTTAGCCACCTTGAAATTGTGTATGATAAGGCAGGGTGTAGAAGGTAGATTAAAAAAAATAAATTATAACACTGTTGTGTGGCACCTGTAAGCATGAAGGGAAATCTTTTGTCTGGCTACATGGTTATGCTTATTGTCATCACTACCATCTCTGTGTTGCCACTTAGAAATTCAGGCAAAATGGAGAAGTGGTGATACTGACTGTAATAACATGGTTAGAGACTATGGGTGTCAACCTTCCTTCTGCAAATCAGGTGTCATACAGTAAGTTTTAAAGCACTTGCTTTATGTTTTCTGCTTGACTGAACCCATGCTTGTTCAACTGTATTCCAACTTTTTGTACTTTTATTTGTGCATTTTGAATTAATTTTGTTATGAACTGGAGTGTAGTGGAGTCTCCTTCCTTGGAGGTTTTTAAGCAGAGGCTTGATGGCCATCTGTCGGGATTGCTTTGAGGGTGTTCCTGCATGGCAGGGGGTTGGACTGGATGGCCTGTGTGGTCTCTTCCAACTCTAGATTTCTATGATTCTATGATTCTATGATTCTATGCTTTGCATTCCAGTTTTGGGAAAAAGGTGGGCTACAGCTCAAATTTTAGTAAAATAACAAGGGTGGATTTTTTCCCACTTTGAATTTGAATTTCTTTATGTTGAGACATTGCTAACCTCAAAAGGGATGTCTTTATATATAAAAGCTTGCTTTTGTTTCCTTGCTCTAAAAGTACTACCCCGATGCCCCTGAAACCATTTATAGAGTTACACAACTTGGAAAATTATGGGGTGTTATTTATCCAGTGATCGTGCTCGTAACCGCGTATACCCATGTCAGGTTTTTTGTGTGTTCAGCTGATAAAAATGAATTGGGCAATGTCATATCAGCTTATCTAATGTAATGTCATTGATAATCTTGCCTGTATAACTTCCGTCTGTCATATGAATTAGGGATGGGAGGTTCCACTTGGCTTACTGTGGCTTACTAGAGCAAGGATAGGAAAGATGTGTCTCTCCAGATGTTGTCCAGCTCCCCCAGCCAGAGCTAGCATGGGCAGTCATCAGTAGTGATGGGAGCTGTAGTCTGCCAAGATCTGAAGGGCTAAGTGTTCCTCACCCCTATATTAGAAGAAATTTGTGAAAACAGAACTACAAATCTGTTCATCTTATTTGACCATACTAAACACATCAGGCAGAGGAAAAAAATACAGAAGCACAGTTTTGTATTTGGTAAACTTTGTAGTTCGGCTTACTGACTGGCTTCAGTCATTGTAACATGCAACCCTAAGTTCTCAATGTGATGTAGCAAACTTTTCATTGGAGCTACAGGGCTTCAGCCTTGAGGTATGGTTGAATGCAGTTTGTCTTTGGAATTTAGTTTATTTGGGTCAATATGCAAATTATGGGAATAACTCATTACAGCCAGCTATTTCTTCTTTTAAGAACATTACGAAATGTTGTCACAATATCAAATTGACTTAAAATATACAACCCACAAAATTGATGCATCATAGCAATCATGTCTCTAAAGCAGTGGTTTCCAAACTTTGGTTCTCTGAGTGTTTTGGACTTCAATTCCCAGAAGCTCCAGTCCACTTCACCAACAGTTGGGAGTTCTGGGAGCTGAGGTCCAAATCATCTGGAGGATCAAAGTTTGGGAACTACTGTTCTAAATTAGGAGAGTCATAGTTCAAAGATGAGTAGTATTAAGAATTCAAAATACAGGTGTTGGTCGTCACTAGAAGAATTCAATTCATTGAAGTGCATCATCCCAAAATTGTCTTTCTGCTCTTGGGGCTCCTTCAGTGTCCCCTTTCCGTTTACCAATAAACTCAATAAAAGGCTCCTTGTGGTGATATTGAGCCCCCAGTCACCAACAGGTGCCCTCTTGCTTTAGAGGCTTGGATGACTGAAACTTAAAAAGAAATTTGTTTGAAATAGGAAATAACAAATTAGCATATCAGGAAGAAGACTAGATAGGTCTTTTGCCTAACATAACAGTTGTCTGTGTGGAGGCTTGTCATTGTTGTTGTTTTTAGTGAGGTTTGTAGGCTGGCTTTCTCCTGCTAAATTTGTATGTGAAAGGATTTTTTTCTCTCCGATTGTGTGAGCCTCTGGCTGCAGTCTTTAGTGGTACAACAGGCATTTCATGGCAATTACAAAGGCCAAGAGTACAGTCCTTGTACTTGGGCAGCAAGGAGGACTTCTTGATTAGCCAGTTGGCTGTAAAAGATAGTACAGTAATTTGCATGCCAGTCCAGTAATTTCCAAAGCTGAACAGAACAAATTATATTTGAGCCCCCTCCTGAAACTGAAAGAGTTGATCCTCAGATTTGAGTTTGTCACCTCAAAGAGATTGTAAGCCTACAGTGGGTCCCATTTGCAAGCTTGGAGACATTCGAATAATTTGAAGACACTGGCTGTGTGTGCGTATGATTATAATCAGTTTTGGTTTGCTGAATTCTGTTTTGTCATATCTGAACCTTCTCCGCTAGTTAGCTATAATTAGAAACTTCCATTTATTGCTGGCTATTGAAATGTGACTTATTTAAACTATTGCTTGTGGTTGTATCTGAACCAATTACTGTGGTTTGACCCTGACTTGTTTCCCCAGCTTCAAATTCTGAAGTTGGAATTAATAGAGAGGGCAGGAAAGAAACAAATAACAAATAAAGAAAATAAAATATGATTTGTTTCACTGTTTGGAAGACTGCTAATACAACAGACTGTGACTTACTTTTATGTGCGAATCCAGTCAGTGCCTCTCTCCATACAAATAGAAAATTTTGCCATCTACATTGCCTTGGGACAGACAGTTATGCTGCCATGTTGTCTCTAAACTTGTAATGCTTTCGTAAATTACCGTCATATTGCTGTTTACCTCTTTATCTTGTTGTACTCTTGCTGTCGTGTTTCAGGATGTTAAAATGTATTGTTCTTTTCCTCATTCTCTGTGTAGAAAACTTAAAGGAACTGGGTACATACTTCAGCAAAAAACAGTCTGGATCTTTTCTAAATGAATGTTGAGCGGGCATACTACAGGAAAGGAAGTGGAGCAAGACTTTATATGTTGTTCATAGATTTGTAATGATGTCATCCTCTAAATCATAATTCATGTTGCAGCTCAGAGTTATACTCAGCAGCCACAACCTGTGTTTTGTTCCTCTGTAGTTTTGTTATCGTACTAGAACTGATAAAGCAATCAATGTAATTAATTTACCCAAGGTTAAATTGGGAGCAATGCATGTAAACTATTGCAGTTTTTTTATATACCAGAGTTTGTGTGTTTCAGTTAATAACAAATCTGTTTTCTGTATTTTATATGTCTGTATTTCAAATATTTATATACACAAGCCTTTAGCCGTGTTCTAAGAGTGGCTTACATGACTGGATAGGTTGCATGTAATAATAATGACAACATATTACAGCAGCTCATAATGATGTGATTGATAGATTTTGTACGCTCCCTCCTATCCAATTAGCAGCACAGCTTACATAGGTTAATTGAAAATATAGTTTCTCCATCATTAATAGTGAGGATAAAACACCATCTTTGTTCAGTGTAGGTAGCTCAGACTTGTTTTAAGACTTCCCCATAAAAAAACAGTGGAACAGAAAGATATAACTTTGACTGGAACACTCTTGTCATTTTAAAAATCATGACTGAGATTCTGCATTGTTGGACATAACTACAGTAATGCAGCTTCATTGTTGTAGTTATGTCTAATGATGCTGTTCCTCTAAAACCTACTGTTTCATCAGAGGCATATCTAGCCTAAACAGAGTCTAGGACAAAAGTGGAAGTTACATCCCTACCTGCGAGGCTGCTTCCTCCTCCTCCTGTTCCTCTGCTGCTTCTGGCATGGCTTTTTCGCACCCCTCTGGCATTGGTGCCCAGAGCATGTGTCCTGCTTGCCTCACCATACTCCTCTATGTTTCATTCTGGGAATGCTTCAGTTGAAGGGTTCCTGAATGCTGCAGATCGGAACACTGTAAAATTACATCTGCAGTGCTCTCCCAGTTATGGGACATGTTAAGAACAGGCGACTGGAGAGACCCCTTGAGGGCCTGCTGCAACAGGTTGTCTCAAGGCACGCCATTTCCCAGAGCACCAATGTGCAGTACTGGGAAACCCTTATTGAGGTGCTGCCAGGTTGAAACAGTAGGTTTTTGCTGTCGTGTTCAGTCATTAAGGACTGTAAAAGTGAATCCCCAGCAGTTAAAAGACTATAAACCCAGTTTATAATTTTGTAACTACCAAACACGATGCCAGCCAACTTTATTGGTGTTATTCCATATTGCCACTGAAATTTGTGTGATTAGAATTTGGAATTATTAATTTATCAGATTTATGCCCCACCTTACTTCTGAAGTACAGCTCTCAAGATGGCTAATAATGATACTAGCATGTAAAACAAATCCAATTAAACCATAAAACAGATTCCCAAGTCAATTAAAATGATGAAATGATAAAATGCTAGTTTTATGTAAATGGTAGTTTACATAAATGAGATATGGTAGCAATTTAAAACTGCTTGATTAGACTATTTGTAATGGAGAAAATTTTGTCTGCCCCCTCCCGACTTCTAAAAGACTAGAAGAAGACAAAGATCACAAGCTTTGTGGAACTTAACTAAGCAGTAGCGGGAGATTAATACATTTCCAAGCACACAGAGGAAGTGCTAGTGAGATGGGTCCACAGTTTCTTGGAATGGGGAACCTCAGAGAGGTGGAACTTGAGTCACAGCTTTATGTGTAAGGAGTGCAAGGCACAATGTTGGTGGTATACCACAACCATTTATTAAGGCCCAGGATGTAATTGGATTCTGGGCAGTGATGGTATGTGGAACGGAGCCACTTTAATCAAGGGACAGCTGAACCGGTTTGGTTTGCTTATTTGATGCCTAATTTGAGATGACTCAAAACTGCCTTAGGTGGTTGTTGTGCACCTTCAAATCATTTCTGACTTATGGCTACCATAAGGCAAACTTATCACAGAGTTTTCTGGAGCTGAAAGTGTGTGACATGCCCAGGGTCACCCAGTGGGTTTCCATGGCCAAGTGAGGAGTCAAATCCAGGTCTCCAGGGTCATAGTACAATGCTCAAAGCAGTACACCATGCTGGCTCTTAGATTATCTAGCCCATAATCAGGAATCTTTTCTCTGCTGAAGGTCTCATTTCTTTGGAGATAATCTGTGCTTTTGGGGGATTCTGGGAAATATAGTCCAAAAGCTAACTTGCCCAAGCTCTGTTTTGTGAAGGATGCCCCTGCCTGTAGATTTCAGTGGCCTTCTGATCTGTGCAGGATTGCTGCAGTAGAGGTAAACTATGCCACAGTTGAATTGATGCTTTATCCTGATATTTGCAGAAAGAGGGCTGAGTCTTTGGCTGGCAGGCAGGCAGGCAGGATCAACCATGAGCAATTACAATCCTGTCTGTCACTTGAAGGATTCTCTAGCAGTCTAGAACCCCAAAGTCAGTCTCATACTCTAGATATTCTGATGCTGTCAACCTAAATTGACCTGGAAAATAATAGTGGGCAAAGTACAGCTTGTTATCTGCCAGATTTTATTTTATTTTCCTTCACTCTTTTATCTCAGTGATATTATGACTTTCTTCTAATTTCAGTGCAGTTTGTGTGAGTGTGTGTGTGTAAGTGTAAGCACAGACATATATGTATATGTATATGTATATATGTATGTATTTGTGTGTGTGTTTGTCATAGAGAGCCAGCATGGTGTAGTTTGAGCGTTAGACTGTGACCCAGGAGACCAGGGTTCAGTTCCCTGTTTGTCCATGGAAACCCACTGGATGACGTTGGGCACGTGACACACTCTCAATCCCAGAAAACACTGTAATAGGATCACTTTTGGGTCTCTTTAAGTTGGAAATGACTTGAAGGTATACAACAGCAAACATGTTTGTCTTGACTGTATGCTGTTTAGGATTTCATTTACTGTTTTGTTTCAAATTTCTCTATTGTGAACTGTCTTGGATAATTTTGGAGAAATAATTTTTTTGGGGGGGGCATGATATCTGTTTTGGTATATAGTATTTCAGAGCCAGCTTAGCATTGTGGTTTAAGTGTTGGACCAAGGCTTTGGGAGACCAGGATTCAAATTCCTGATCAGTCATGAAAAAGCATTAGTTGATCTTGGGCAAATCACACACTCTCAGCTTGAGAGGAAGGCAGTGGCAAACTTCCTCTGAGTATATCTTGCCAAAAAAACTCCAGGATAGGGTAATTGTAACTCAGAATTAACTTGAAGGCATGTAACAAGCTGTTATCTGCTCTTCAGACTGAAGATTTATGGAGTAGCTTATAAATAAAGGGACATAGTAACAACAATATAATATTTATTATATGTTAAATGAAGGCACCCTATACTCTTTGTCAAAGTTCAGAAATTCTGAGGTATTTTAAAGTGTTGTTTTATTTACATTTCATCTTGAGCTTAACAAGCTTTTATACCAGGTCAAATGGTATGTCCATTCATCCCAATATTGTTGGCTCTGACTGGCAGTATCTCTCTAGAGTCTCACACAGAGACTGGTCTTTTCTATCCCTTTAAATCATTAATGTGAAGGATCAAACATAGGGCCTTCTGTATGCAAAGCACATGCTCTACAGTTGGACCACACTGCCTCCCTGCTCTCAAGACTGTTCTGCTTTGGTTTAGCCTCATTTGGCAGTACTGAAATGTGAATAATAATTCTTGGTTTTTTTCCCCCTCTCCTGCTCATCTGTAGTGGTACATGTGCAATACAGAGCAGCTATGTGAATCCCTTCAGCCTGTCTTCGTCCAGAGTTACCTTGATCAAGGAACACAGATCTTCTTAAATAACAGCATTGAGAAATCTGGCTGGCTGTTCATTCAACTTTATCATTCCTTCGTGTCCTCCGTTTTTAGCCTGTTTATGTCTAGGACGTCTATCAATGGGTAAGTGGATGTTTTTTTGCAAGCCTCAAGTTTGAGAGGTGCTTTTTAATTTGTTTTTTTATGTTGTTATAACTTTAAACTTGCATAAAGTTGTGCAAAATGCATGTAGAAATATCAAATTGACCTGACCTGAATCAACTGAGTTGGTCTTGATGACTGTCTGATATTTTCATATTCAGAAGCAACATCTCTTTGAATGTCAATCATCACAGTAGTAGGGATGGGCTGTTGTCTTCATGCTTTTTTATGACCTATACAGAAGCTTCTGGTTGGGCAAAGTGGGAAGGAAATTGGTCTGCCGGGTATGTTGACACGTCATCATTAGCTGTTGTTAAGATAAAGCCATTTTTACTTAATTAGCTAATTGCATGGCAGATAACCAAACAAACAATGACCTATCTATCCAATTTCTAGTTTGTTCCCCCACCATTCCTTGCCCATTTCAGTTGTTTGAGGGTGAACAGTTGGAGAAAGCCATGGTTTAAACAAACCAGAAGTATCAAAATTAAGTGTAGGTTAAGGTTGTGGTTTGTTGCTGGTTAACAAACTATAGGTTATCAGAGGCAGGTTCACCCATCACAAAAAGCCAGATTTCAGCAAAGCATCCCATAGCTTATAGTGACATTTCAGTGATGAAATCTGTCAAGTTCAGAGGGAATGTTGTGATGTTACAGTCTTTGGTAGCTTAGTGCTGTCCAGGTATGTTGAACTGTAGCACATCCCTAGACAACACATCTATGCTGACTGGGCCTGGGGAAGTTTTAGCCTCAGTTTGGACTGGCAAAAGATGTTGTGGGTTCATAACACATAATGTGCATTGTATTGAAACATGCAACAGAATCCCAGATTCCAGGCAGAACCCCGGTCATTTCAGTAACAGTGGTGGAGGTCAGTTATTGTTATAGGGAGCCCTAGTGTTGCAGTGGTTAAATGCCCGTACTGCAGCCACAACATTGTGAGTTCAATCCTGCAGGGCTCCAGGTTGACTCAGCCTTCCATAGGTTGGTAAAATGAGTTCCGAGCCTGTTGGAGGCAATTAGCTAAACACAGTGTAAACCGCTTAGGGAGTGTGTAGCACTGATAAGTGATATAGAAATGTAACTGCTATTGCTATTACCGATTAAATCATTTAGCACTGACGTTTGGTAAGCCTATAATGCAGTTGTTAGCTTTGTGTGACCTGCTTTTTTTCATAGTAGATGGTGTTCTTGTTAACCATTAAGGCAAGAGTGTACAAAAGACAGATTTATGGATGATCTGCGCTAGATCAGCAATGATTTCTAACACTCAGTTAATTAACAACAATTTCCACAAAATGACACTCTTCTTTCCAAAAATGAAGTGAGGAAAACCTAGGGTAGAGAGGATTGGATTTTTGCCTGCAATAACTGTGGGCTCTCTTTAGCTCTGGTGCTCAAAACAGATTTTTGGGCTCAGAATGCTTTAATTCTAAGTGCATTTCTTCTACATCAGGCTCTCTGGTTGATGGATCTCAGAGATTCTAGTTAAAAACAAGCAAAACAAAGCAGATCTTACAAACACAGTCTATTCATCCCTATGATAAGGCATAACCTGAATGCTCCTGAGCCTTCAGTCCTTGTTTAAGATCTGTGTAGTCCAGAAGTGAATAACTGCAGAAGGGATCTGGTCAAGCCACGTCACTTCTGGTTTCATTTTCAACTGATTTTCAGTCAGTTTTGGGGAGGATTAAAGATTTTGGGGGATGTGGGAGTTTGTGGTTTGTGAAGGCAAAACTGCTATGTTTTGTTGTGGGTTTGACCCATTTGGGACTCTGTCTAGGGGTGGGCTTCATGTGTCCCATGTGCCACACTTTGCCCACTTTGACCTTACCTGCCGTAGGCAATGTTGCAGTTTTGTGGGTCTGAAAATCAGTTTCTCCAGCAATCCACCAACAATTGCATTCAGAGACATCTGACTGAGGCTGATTATATAGTGGGAGTAACAACGTAATAAAGTCCCATTTCTAGATTAAAACAAGGTACATGGGGAACATAGGTCTTGCTTTAACCCAGAAATTCAGATTTCAGTACCACCCAACTGAACAGTGGGAAATATGGGGTGCAGCAATAGGAGGGTTTCAACATCCAGCCTGTGGGCTGTGAGTTGCCCATCCTTTTTTAACCCAACATTTGCTCTAAGAGCCTTGCTATCAGGAAGGCAGTTGATTGTGTATTGAGATTTGGAAGAATCTCAATATGCAATACTACTGCCTCAGACAGTAGTCAATCTGTTTTGTGAAGAATGCCCAAAATGTTTGGATAAGATTGTTTTGTGTCTTGTTCTAATACACAAAATCATAGAATCATAGAGTTGGAAGAGACCCCAGGAGCCATTGGGTCCAACCCCCTGCTATGCAGGAACACCCATCAAAGCATTCCCAACAGATGTCCATCCAGCCTCTGCTTAAAAACTTCCAAAGAAGGAGACTCAACTACGCTCCAAGGCAGCGTATTCCACTGCTGGGCAGCTCTGACCATCAGGAAGTTCTTCCTGAGGTTCAAGTGGACTCTACTTTCCTGCAGCTTGAATCCATTGCTCCTTGTCCTAGTCTCTGGAGCGGTAGAGAATTAGTCCCATGCCGCCCGCAAGTGGCGGGGGGGACACCTTTGCTGCCCTCCCCGAAGAAGAGATCATGCAATAATGTGCGACAAGGGTCGCACGGTGTAAGGGGGAGGGGTATGCAGACCCCTTTTAGGGTTGCGCCGCCCCTCCCTCTGGCCTCTTTGTTTTCGGGCAACCCACCCTCCCACCCTATGGTTTCAGTGTAAGATTGCTGGTTGCTTCGGGACCGTTAGGAATTTTCCCCCCTTGGGGGGGGTTTCGCGTACCCTACACTGTGCCAAGGGATTGGGCAATTGACTTTACAAGGTGGTGTCTTAACTAGGTGTTAAATAGGTCTCCACAGCCTCACTTGTCTTTATCCATGGCTGGTAGGGGGGGTCTAAGGGTTTTGGTGAGTACCTGTGGCACCCTTTGGTATAGGATAAATGCTGTCCTTGAGGCAGGCCCGGGACTTGCCCCTACCAGGCATGAGCCGGGGGGGGGTTGCGGTTTGTGGGCTCGCCTTCCAGAAAAGGGCTGGCCAAACTCTTAATTCAGCCTCATGGGTTGGCTTTGGGGCCCGGTACCTCGCTCTAAGAGGGCTATGGAAGAGGTCTGGAGCTGACTCTTGCCATACCCTATCCATTCTGTTGACCCCCCTGCTAAGGTCATAAGTTCAAGTTCATGGTAAAGTTAAATTCAAGCCCAAGTTCAAGATCAAGTTCACTTCCAGCTTTGTGTTAATTAGGCATACATTAATAAATTGCCCTAGTTCAACCCAAGCTCTGTGTGTGGTCTCTTCATTTCGGGGTTGGGCAGCAATAAGCCTGCTCCCTCCTCAACATGACATCCCTTCAAATGATGTTCCTGAGAGTGTTCATTGTGCTCATTTCATTTATTTTGGTGTACTGTAATAAGGTACATGAAGACCATTTGCTCTTGTGGCAGATATTTGATTGAAATGCAGTGGCCATTTCGTACAGTGCAAATTAACTTCACAAAGTAGTGTCAGGCTAACACTGCAAAGACCCAGGTTCAGATCCCCCACTCAGTTGTGAAACCTTTTAATTCAGAAGGATTGCTTTGAAGAGCTGATGATGAAGAGACTTTTGCATGGGTTTATACTTACCGTATTGATATTCTTTTAAATTGCCTTTAATTCCATTGTTCTTTTATATTATAATTTACTGGTACTTGTCTTGTAACATTATACCTTTCTGTGCTCTGACCTTTTTTAGTTAATGGTGTTGCAAGTTGCCTTTGGGAGAAAGCAACTTGTGAAAACATTAGCTTAAAAAGGTACAGGTAAATCAAAGATAAATCAAACTGTTAAAAAAACAGCAACAACTGCTAGCCCAGTTTGCTTCTGTGTGAAGAAAATGAGGTACAATCTTGTCCTTTGCCTCAGTTAATAAGCAGTTTTGCTCCATCCCTTGCTTGTAACCTAGACCAGTGGCAAGAATTTCCACTGTTGGGCACTTGCTGATGTCTGTATCACTGCATCAGTGGAGGGTGTATGCTGCTGATCACACATCCCATCACCACTTCCTATCTGTTGCTACCTGGCTTCTTGAGACAAAAGTAATGAATGAACCAGAGTGAGCTTCTGCTTGTCTTATCTTCTCCCCAAAGCCCAGCTATGCAGACTGGGCCTAGTAAGAGAAGGCAAATGAATGGGCAATGTTAGTGATTGGAAATGTAGTTTTGGACTACAGGTCCTAGAATCCCTCAGCCAACATAGCCATGGCCAGTTCAAAATGTAACATTATGGAACTCTGGGAGCGCTGACAGGAGCAAGGAAGGGAGGAGCAGCTCAGAGAGGAGCAGCTACCTGGGGTATTTTGCCTAAGCTTCTATCCCATGCCCTGAATCTAGGATCCAACACTGCCATCTCACAGCATCTTGCTGGTGGGGAATTTACAAAGTTGCCATTGGAGCATCATGTAGGCATATTGAGTGAGCCTAGGAAAATCCCAAACACCCTGCTCTGCAGGTTTGCATCTTCTTTAGCAGAATTACTATCACCTTACACTTTTTGACCTTCTTTCCCACCCCCTCATGTTCTCCTTTTATGCAGTTTGATCTCATGAAGCTGTTGTGTGTCCATGTCTGTGTGTGTGTGTGTGTGAGGAAGAGAGAGAGAGAGAATGAGAGTATAATATTGAGAGCCAATCATACTTCTCAACTAGAAATTTCCTGTGGAGTGTGCAGTCAAGTAGTACTTTCCCCCTCCTCTTGCCTTCCTTGCCATTTTTCCTCTGCTGAAAAAGGTTTTCTGTTGCTTTGAATCCCTTCTCCCCATGGCTTTAGGAATAATACTCTTGTGCCAATTTATCTGACACTGAAAGGTACCGCCAGGGGGTTGGTCTTTTTAACCGAGTGGTATTCTGTACAAAATGCTTTCCTTGAACACCGTTATCAACATTTAACAGGTCATTTCCTATGGACCATTATATTCCACTTACATCAGTCCATGGTGCTTTCTCACTTTTCATCTGGCCTCATTGTCTTTGCCACCTATTCTTTCTCCTTCCTGTGTCCTCTCCCTTGATCATGAATCTGCTCTTTGCAGCTGCAGATGCCTTGGTGCCAATTGCTTTTTACTCTCCCATTTGGATTCTCTAGCTATGGTCGACCTAACTAATGCACCGTTCCCCTCTCGTCTCTCCTGCTAACCAATTATTTTCTTTACCCCTGTATATTCTGCGTATCCTTTCATCCACTTGAACCTATGTCGCTGCTACTGTAATCTTACAATATAATCTTCAAAGTACAGCAGGCCGTGATGCCATTGGCATGATCCATGGAGACCCTGCCTATCCCCTGCTGCACATTCCTTAACGAACAGCTCATTTGCTATTCTACATTCTTTCCTATCACAAGAGAGCCTCAGGTAGCTACTGCAGTCTTTTGCTGCTATATTATACAGTTTTAAAATATTAATCTCTTCTCCCACTGCTTTATCCATGTCACCTTCAGCCTCTCTCTCACTTGGGTGTTTCCATTCTTTTACATCTTCCTTGTTGCTTTGTTTTTTTAAAGCCTCACATTTTTTGGATCAGATCTCTTCTCTTCTGCCTCTAAATGCCCTGTGAGTATAAGCTACTGTGTTCCTCTGCATGGTATTGGCTCCTCCACACTACTGTTATTCATGTGATCTTCAATCCCAATATAAATTGGGATTTAAAATTTAAATACATGTTTGAACAGGTGGTTATTCAATTTTTTTTTTAATTATTTATGTGCCCTGAGTACAAATAGAGATTAATTTAAAAAATAGTGCTCACATGGCATGGTTATGGGCAGAGTTTCTCTCTGGAGGAAGGGAAGGTGTGATCCTCTACCCCATTAAAAGGAGCTATAGCTTAGTGGTAAAAAACATTTTTCATATTTTTCATGAACCCGAGAAGAGCTATGCAGAGCCAGCATTGTGTAGTGGTTTGAGCATTGGACTCTGACCCTGGAGACCAGGCTTCAGTTCCCCACTCAGCCATGGAAATCTGCTAGGTAGTCTTAGGCACATCACACACTCTCAGCCCCCATAAGTCTCCATTATAAGTTCGCCTTAGGGTCGTCACAAGTCAGAAATGATTTGAAGGCACACTACAACAGCAGGGGCCAACCATGTGCCAGTGGGAAACCTATAGGCAGGATAGAACCCTCTTGATACATGAGGTATACTGCTGCTGATACTGATACATAGACATCATGATTAGTAACTCTTGATAGCTTTACCAAAGTTTTTTTGTTTGATCCCTATCAGAGTCGGTGGCCATTGTGACATCTTGTGGTAGAAAATTCCATATTAAGCTGTGTACTGTGAGAAACAAGTTACTTTTATCTGTCTGCTCTCTACCACCACCCAGCTTCCTTTGATGACTAAGGCATATTTTAGTAGATGTGCAAGAGATTCTCCCAGTACATTTTCTAAACACACAGGCAATCCTATTTTCACTTTTTGGTACTTCCATTTCAAAGGCTCTTAGATAGTTGCGCTAGAAAAAGGCCTTTCTGTGAGAGCTTGGAGAGCTGTTGTCAGTCAGAAAAGTCTAGAGGTGGACTGTTGGTCAGAACTGACACAAAGCATATTGTTCTAATTTGTTTACCCATATTCTATTCCAGAGCTTGAAAAAGTTGCATAGCCATGCTGGCTGTGGGATTTTGGAAGTTGTCGTCAAAAAAAGAGTAACCTTCTCAAGCTCTGTTCCAAGATCTTCAACCACTGTGTCTAATACCTCTCCTGGGTGAAAGAAAAGTATCCATTTTCTGAATTTGTCCCTCCTTCCTGTTGAATAAGTACATAAATCTGTATCTTTTAACATTTCAGGTTGCTGGGAAGAGGTTCAATGTTTGTATTTTCACCTGAACAATTTCAGAGACTGCTCAAAATAAATCCAGACTGGAAGTCCCGCAGGCTTCTCGATTTAGGAGCCGGAGATGGAGAAGTCACAAAAGTCATGAGTCCCCATTTTGAAGAAACCTATGCTACCGAGTTGTCTGAAACAATGATATGGCAGCTTCAGAAGAAGAAATACAGGTATCACATAAACGGGCCTGATAGTGCCTGAATACTGGGATTGTTTTTGTTTCCTATCTTCTTTCATAACCTATCAAAGGAACCTATAGCAATAATTGTGCAACTGATTCTTAGGGGAATAGAACATTTAAAGGAAAGAAACTGCATGAGAAGGAGATCCAATTGTTCCTTGCTCTACAAGACACACAGTGATAAATTGGAAAGAAGTGGAGGCTGGGGAAGTAAGACTTGTGTGCTAGAAAGAGTCCCAGAATTTAGTGACATGTGTTGTTATTATTACTACTACTACTGTTGTCATTGTAATTATCATCATGTTTATTTATACCCCTCCTTTTCCCAAGTTGGCACTCAAAAGCGGCTTACAACTATTAAAAAGACATAGTAAAACTCACAGAATACAAAAGTTAAAACATAATGAAACAATCAAAAAGAATTAGAACAATCTTTAAATACATAATTAAAAACTCACACACCCAGCAGCAACACAATATCCAGCACATTCTGTCAGACAGGTTGCATATAATCATACATCAAAGATCTGTCTGAATAGAAATGTCTTTATTTGATTGCCGAAGGATAGTGCCAGTCTGAGTGCCAGTCTGACTTCTCTGGGAAGGAAGTTTGGAGCCTGCGGGCACATGGCATCTAGCAGCACCTTTCGGACTAAGTAATTTACATTTTAGCATGAGCATTGATAGAAATCAGCCCACTTCTTCAGATGTACTAATGAAGGGATATTAAAGTCATATGTTTTAAGCATAATGTGGGAATGGGATAGAGTGTAATAGGATATAAAAAGATGGAAATTGTGACCCTGGCTGTAAATCTTTATAGAACTGCATGAGGTGCTACATCCACATCTTTCAAGTAGACAGCTAATATTGACATACACAAACTATAAATCTACTTAGCAAAAGTCAGTTCCCTTAGAGTCAAAAACTTCCTCCTAGAAGATTCCTTTACTGTCTGTATAGTTACAAAGACTGATGTATCAATATATGTAGCATGGCACAAAACAGATTGGAATTTGTGAATTCATCTGTTTCTCCTTCCTTTTTCTGCCTTTCTTTGTCTCCCTTTGGTTTTTCTTTTCTTTTCAAAAACTGCCACTTGTAAGTCCCATGTTGTATGTCCAAGAAAGTCAAATGCTCTGCAACTAATTTTGGAGTACAATGTGCCCTCTGGTGACACAACCACAGCACACATGAATATGAAGTCACATGAAGCTTTGTGTCCAGTTATTGTCATTGGACGTGCCGGGTGCATGTACATTGCGTCCATTGATGGGACGGAGCATTTGTGATTTCTGTTTTATGCAAGGGCTCCTCACATGGAACCCCTGTGTATATGGAAGACACATTGTATTACCATTTCTAATGTCAGATTTGTGTGCATTTGTCCTCTTGCCTGCATCGTGCTTTACAATGCAATTGTGTCTTGCTGGTTTCTAGGCCTCCACTCTCCAAATACATATCAGCACATTTTAATATCTTTGCTGTTAATATATAACATACAGTATTATTAATACTTTTAATTATATGTATAGTGTTATAAATACATATTAACATAATACCACCAATATATATTAATGATGTAAAATGAAAAAATAGCATTTCCTTTGTCAAGTTTTGTCAAGACTTAATGAGGTGAAGGCTTTCTGTGGACACCTACACCTTCTTTTCATTGCTGTAGGTAAAATAAACAGTGAAGAATCTGCCATTAACTAGGCATAAACTTGTGCATTTTTTAAAACTTGTGCAGAGTACTCGGCATCAACGAATGGCAGAACACAGGCTTCCAGTATGATGTCATCAGCTGCTTGAATCTGCTTGATCGGTGTGATCAGCCATTGACTGTATTAAAAGATATTAGAAGTGTACTGGAACCTACAAGAGGCAGAGTCATTCTGGCGTTGGTTCTGCCTTTTCATCCGTATGTGGAAAATGGTAAGTCTCTACCTGATGCTTTTTGGGAAAAAGGGGCATATGAATTCTCACGTGAAGAGTGTGTATTCTCAGAAGAATCTACAGATTTATAAATGTCGTCCTCTGAAGGCTTTCTGTCAGTGAGTTTGGTCAAGAGGACAACAATCAAGGCCACCTCCAGGGCTGAAAGATTCCTGGATAATGCACCCTCCATTGTTTCCCATAGCTATGCATCATGGACCTTCTCCAGCTTACACAGCATCAACACCAGACTGTTGGGCCTGGGAAGCTTAGATTTCCCAAAAGTACCCTCCATATATTGGTACTCTAGGGCATTTGGGGAAATTAAAATAATAGCTCCCAGACACAGTCATTTTGTTTTCTTTTGTTAAAAGAGTACACAGGGCAAGTTTCTGAGGCAGTGCTCCTGGAATGCTAGGCCCCAGAAAGCTGCCTGGAACGTCATGCACTGGTGCTAGGCTGGACTGGCAAAGTTTTCTCAAAGGTGATACAGGAGGTCTAGGACTGCTTGCCATGTGAAGTTTATTCCTTTCCTTTCCTGTCTTGTCATTTTAATGAAAGTGTTTTTTAGAAGGCTATGGTAATCCTAGCCCTAGACAAGCAAAAGTATTAAATATGCCTAGTTTGACTCTTTTCTTAATTTATGTTAAAGCAGTTTCCCTTTTTTAAATTATCATTATTTATTTACTGGTCTTTCCACCCCACATCTAGGATTCAAGCTGGCTTTTTAAGAACTTATCTAATCATTTTCTTCTCCTAAAACATGGCCAGAAAATTCTTCAAATTTCTAAGAAATAGTAGTACTACACAGCGTGAGTATTTCCCACCTTTTGCCTGTTCTGGGACTAAAGATGGAAGAAGTCATGTATGCTCTTCCATACAAATGCTGACCCAACATGACATCTGTTTTAGTCCAGCGAGGTTGCTTTATCTCATGGCTTTAAAACATTATTTCCTGTTTCCTCCTTCAGACTGTACTAAAGGGCTATGGTTTGGACTCCTTCAGGTGTGGCAAACCAGGAGAGCTGATTCCCAGATTACTAAATTCAAGTTGGTTTATGTTTTTCTAAGGAACTTGTGCAAGTAACCAAATTAAGTTGATCTAGATCTCATTTTAGAACTATTCATGCTTTGCTCCCATTACAGTATTGCTTCCTTGGTTCTAATAATGCTTAAGGCCTGTCAGGACTTGGGGTTATTAGCTGGGTGGGGTTTAGTATGATGTATACCAAGTCTGTTCAGTCAGGCGAGTTTCAGAAACTGATGTCACTCCAAACAAAACGAAGGTCAGAGGAGGCAATGATTGAGAAAAGGATGATGGAGAAATGCTGGGTGTGGAATGCAAGTTGTGGCGTACAAGAAGGATTGTTTGTGACAGAGTTCTTAGAACTTGAGGCTGCTTTGTGTTTTCCTGGTAGCGCTATGGTGGGCATCACTTTTATGGCTGCTCCCACACAGCAGTGAGAAGGTTTAGAAGTTATGCCAAGAAGCACAGCCAAACCATGTTCTCAAAGCAGTATAAGAGTGGCTACAAAAGAAGCAGACACACTGCTTCAAATTATACGTAAAGCAGCCCTTACAAGGACTGACTTTGGAGGCTTCAGACAATCATGGCCCACAGTCAGAGTAGAAAGACAGGCGCTTATTGGATGTTTTGCGTTTCTGGAATATCTCTCCAGATTAAAAGAATTCTTGCACACAAACCCTGCTCACTGCTTCCCAAGGTCTTGTGTCATTCTTCAGGTTTTTAATACTATATGTGTGCATACACGTTCTTTTTTGAAAAGTTTTGTTTATTTTAGTTTTATCAAAATACCAAACTCTTAACATATCAGTTTCTTGCAGTTTGAATACACATCAGATAAAATGAAAAGGCCAAAAAGGTAGCTAAAATGAAATGAAAGGCACATAACCCAAGGAACAAATAAGCAAGCACTGGCAGAAATTAACAAAGGCAAACAGTCTCCTCCTCCTTTTCCTCCTTGTCAGAGATGTGTTCTTCAAAAGAACTATATGGGCATCCCTCACATTGTTGGAGAAGCACAAACCATGCTTTTGTGCAGCAGCCAACACCATATATTACAGTACATTGCAAACCACAACTGGAGAGAGGTGCACAAGAGAAGGATGGAGCACATGATCCTTAAGGCTCCTCATTATACTGCAAGCCATAGTTTGAGGTTCCGCAAGAGTCACTCAATAAAGCAGGAGTGTGAAATGTTCAGCCCTCCAGGTGTTGTGGAACTGCAAATCCCAGCAGCATTAGGGAGCATAGCAAATGAATGAAGAATGCTGGGAGTTGAGGTCCCACAGCATGTGGAGGATTTCACAATTCCTGTCCGTCCCACAGAGACTCTGTTCTGAATTACATATTTACAAAAAATTAACTGACATGTTAATAAATTGTTATTAACCTTTCATAAAAGAATTAATAAAGATTGTTGCTTGAATACTTGAATAGAGATGCACACACACATGTATTTGTAGGAATACTTTTCAAGTGTATGTAGGGAGCAAAAGCCATTGGCTTTTGCATTTTCTGTATCTTAAACTCCAAGTATACACTTCAATTTCTTTTGAGAGGTTTGGAGTATAACTTTGAAGTATTTCAAGAAAAGTCAGTGGTTCTCAACCTTTGGTCCTCCAGATGTTAAAACTCCCAGAATTCCTGATGATTTGCCATATTGGCTGGGACTTCTGGGAATTGAAATAAAAAACATATGGGAGGAAGAAAGGTTGAGAACTGCTGTTTCACGACCAGAATCCTTTTTGGTAATCATGTAGTAAAACCTCATGTAACTTCCTGGTATGATAAGCAGTGAGGAACAACTACATCTCAGGGTGTGTCTGTATGTTTAAACTTCCTTGTGGTTCAAATGCCAGTGTCTGTTCTAAGTAGATCAGGAAGTTAGATATGTAGATTTCCTAAGCAAAGAATGGACTGTCATCATAAAGAGGCACAAATGAATAAGGCTGGGCGTGCTCTTGAATCAGGAAGCTGCATTGAGCCATTTTTTGGCTCCTCCAAGGGCCACCACCATTTTGAGTGAATGGGATTGCCGTGATGTCTTTCTCAATTGTCTTTTGGACTGCTTTTTTTAGAAGGGAAGGCTCTTGCCGTTTCAAGCTGGTGGTTCTTGTCATTTCTGATTTACGGTGAACCAAGGTCAACCTGTTTTCCTGACAAGATTGACAAGATTTATTCTTGTCAACATTTGTTCAGATGGGATTTGCCATTGCCTTCCTCTGAGGCTGTGAGAGTGTGACTTACTTGAGGTGGCCCAGTGGTTTTCCATGGCAAACCCTGGTGTCCAGAGCCATAATCCAAAGCTCAAACCATTGCACCACACTGGTGCTTCAGGGTGGAGGAGCCCGCAAAACAGCATTTGAAATGTGTATAAGCTTTTAAAAATATTTTCAGCCAAAACCAGGGAGGTTCACTTGAAAAAAGTGAGGGCTTTGGGGTGATGGGGAGTCATTGAGGTCCCAAGGGCTGCATGGTCCACTAAGCACATTCAATCCCCTGTGGGCTTTTGTGGTTGTTTCAAAGCCCTTCTTCTTTCTGTTGTCTTCTCTAAAGTATTTTGAAATGGGGTTATTTCTGCGGTTCTCAGAGGTTCCACATGCCTTTGGATACCTCCGCCTATCCACTGAATGATATAATTTTATCTGCAATAAAGAACAGTACTAATACCTGAAATGAATGTCCTAAACAGGGAGGAAATGATAAACTTAGGATAGCCGCCAAGTGTACATTTAAATGTAGAACTGCAGCCAGTTATGATTTTCTGCTAGTATGGTGCATATGTGGATGTGCTGAAGACCTTTTTTTATATATATACAATTGACAAGATAAGTTTAAGAAGGACCTTAGGTATTACTGAGTATTACAGTATTTCCATATAATAACTAATGTGTAATTTACAAGGTTCTGTTCTATACACATATACATGAACAATTATCAGTTTAAAATCCCCTCTGCTTCATAGATGCATCCCTTTCTGTCTTGAAAATTTCTAGGTTGTTTTTTTTCCAAAAGAAAGATTTCTTTTATACCTCTATATGAACTTACTGCTATAAATACTACATGATGTTGCAGGGGAGAAAAGGCATTTGATAGGGCTGAAGGGAGCCATCGCGTGAGAGAGCTAAGTGTTAAGCCAGGGATGTCGAAGACAGGGAATAAACCGAAGTTAGAAAGAAGCAGAATCAGGAAAGAATGTTGTTGCCCAGTCAAACCTCAAAGTATGAGTGAAAGCCTTTATTAGTTGTTCCTGGTGAAAAGAGCCAGCAGCCATCTATAGTTAAGCAAGGAAGATCTTTTAGGCAGTGTGTTCCAGCCACTCTCCAGATATTTTGCACTATTTTTACTGCTCACTGCTACTGATTATGCTAGCTGGGCAGGAGCCCACAAAAATCTGGAAGGCAGTACATTGAGAAAGTCTGATAGTCCAGTCTTTTCTCTCACACAGCTTACCTCCCCAAGCAGCTGTGCACAGCCATGAAGCCTCTTGGTTCTGGCAATTCCTGATCAACAGGTGAATGCTTTGTTATTATTTAATATTTTAGTTAGGATACAGTCTCTGTGCAAAATACTTTGCTGGCCAATGGCAGTTTTTCTTCCAAATGTTCAGCATCTGAATCATGTCCTCGACTGTGTGAACCATGACACAAAAAAGAGATGACTAGGATGGTTAAAGAGTTTACTAGGATGGTATATCTTTTTTGCCAATGTTAGCTAGATGCCCCTGCAAGAAAAGAAGATAGCACATTTAATAATTTACATGCAAAACAAAGAAAGAGAAAAACTATCAGATAGTATGATCTTAATGGACCATATTAGTTACTTTGCAGATCCCACATATAGCTTCATCATTGTATTAGTGGAAGAACACTAAACCCTTGCCCTCGCCCAAACCCTTGCACATTTTCTGAGACCTACTTACTAAAGTTCTCTTTACACCATGTTACTCGCTGGTGTACTCAGTGGCAAAGTCAAACATCACCTTTCTATGATGCATTATTATTCCTTGGAATATTCATACACCTGACTGGCTCTAGGAAAAGCCAACACTCTGTAGCTTGCTTTGCATTCTCACTTCTCAACAGGATGTGTTTAATTGTGAGTTGCAGAATGGAATAAGAAACATGTAGTTTTCAGAGTTACAGTGCCAGTTGCCCTATAATAGAGGTCAGGTACCAAACTGCTATACAGATGACTCATTCATTTTCACTACTAAGGTTAGAATAGCAGAATAATTGTGGAATAGCAGTACAGCATGAAATCCAGCCTCGTTGCTGTTTCTTAGTTCATCATTTCCTTCCCTTTTTAAGCGGCATGCCATGAGTACATACATGTAAACCCAATTCCACCCCCATCTTGATGCTGCTGGCTACTTACAGGCCGTCGCTTTCTCTTGTGTTTCTTTTTGCAAAACTCCTTTGCAATCGCTTGACAAACTACTCTTTTGCTCTCTTTAACCTGGGAAATTAAAAGAGGCTTTCAGTAGTGTCTTTATCCCACCTAACTGTGTAGGATAGGCTGATGTGTAAACAGAAACTATGAAAAAAATGTAGCTGAATTTAAAAGAAAGGTGATTGCTGTTGCCTTTTGGCAGGGTATGCGGGGGTTGAATAGTGTAAGTTAGAGTAGGAAGCTGTCGCTCTCCCAGTGTGTCTGGTCTGAAACTCCCATAATTCTACACCATGCTGAGCAGGGCTTATGAGAGTTACAGACAAATAAATAAATAAATAATATCTGGATGGCTGCAGTTGTGCACCTCTGCTGTAGACATAGAGAAGTGCCTTACACAGCATTAGATTATCTAGCTCAATACTTCGGTACAAGGAATGAGGAATGACCAGAAGGATGGAGGCTAGTTCCCTCCCCATGGAGTCCAGTGACATCTGTTGGGCCACATATCACACACCCTTGAGCTGAAGCTTTAAACCTGCGTTATGGCAGAGTTGAGAGAGGGGTGACCCTCTAGAGATAATTAGACTGTAATTCTCCTAAGAAGAAATGGAAAGAATGTTTGTAATTATTCATTCCTAGGCTGAAAAAGAGGAAAAATAGTAGACCAGGGAGAATTTTGTACTACATTTTCCTGGTACCTGACCATCCAAAAGTGTTGTGGAGGAATTATTGTATGTAGAAAAACACATGGGTTTTTGTTCCCCCCAGTGGGCATCAAATCACATCCAGGTTTTGCTTAGGTTGATTTTGTTCTTTTTGAGGTTTTTTTGCGGGGGAGGAGGAAGCTTAGGCATTGTGCAGGTTAGTTTTCAGGTGGTTTCAAAGAATTTTTGCACATTGGTGTGAAAA